>VZQC01000192.1:0-15625 GCA_009823505.1 Rhizomys pruinosus | reverse complement strand
GGGGTGGGGGGAAGGGAAAGGGAAATATGCCTGAACTGAATTGGAAAATGATGTATGAAATACACAAAGCATCAATAAAAAAATAAAAAATAAGATAAAATAAAAAGAAATTCTGCCTCAAACCTGTAGTAATTTCCAGTCTGCCCACTTGCATTATGGACTTCAGGCTCGAGTGCAATATTCCTGCTTTTGTTTCTAGCGTGCTGTGCTGCCCTGCATACTTTAGACTTTGTTCTAGTTTGTCTTCCATTGCTGTGACAAAACACTCTGACTGACACCAACTTGGGGAGGAAAGGGTTTATTCAGCTTACATCTCCTGGGTCACAGTTCATCACTTAGGGAGCCCAAGGCAGGAACTCAGGGTAGGAACCATATAGGAGACATTACCAAGTCCTGCTTCTGGCTCGAGATGGAGGCTCAGGCCCCTTCTGGATCACAGCTTCTGTGTGCTGACCCTGAAGAAATTCTTCCCAGAAGATTTCACCACAGTGATGCTGGTCTCTTGTTATTTACAGCTGATTTTTCTGCCCCAGCTAACCAGCATCAATTGTCCCAGTACAACAAAGATTTCCCTTCAGGTTCTGGTCTCTTATTACTTACAGCTGATTCTTCAGCCCCAGCTGACCAGAACCCACAGATTACAGTCCTGATGATCTCTGTTCCCCTTTGAAACTAGAAACTTCACAAGCCAGGCCTCCATCTTCTACAATTCTTTCAGCAAAACTGTTCCAAGTTCCACAGCCACGATCTTTAGGCATTCAGTGATCTTCCCAGCCCAAAGTTCCAAACACCTCCACAATCCTTCCCCAAAACACCAAGGTCAGGTCTGTCACAGCAATATCCCACTCCTGGTACCAATTTCTGTTCTAGTTTGTCTTCCATTGCTGTGTCAAAACACTCTGACTGACAGCAACTTTGGGAGAAAAGGATTTATTCAGCTTACAACGCCTGGGTCACAGTTCATCGCTTAGGGAGCCCAAGGCAGGAACTCAGGGCAGGAACCTGGAGGCAGGAGCCGAAGCACAAGCCATGGAGGAATGCTGTTTACTGGCTTGCTCCCCTGGCCCATGCCCAGCCTGACCTCTTATACAATACACAACAACGTGCCCAGGGTGGCACCACCCATAGTGGGCTGGGCCCTCCCACATTGCTCAACAATCAAGACAATACTCCACAGATGTGGCCACAGGCTAGCCCAATGGAGCCAATTCCACAACTGAGGCTCCCTCAACCCAGGTGTGTCAAGTTGACACTAAAGCTATCCAGCATAGACTTGTCACTCTATTTGTTAGCACTGTCCAGAAATACATAGCCAATATGGTGGGTAAGTAGATAGCAATGAGTAGACAAACTTAAGAGGGATTGCCTTATGTGATTATGGAAGTAAGCACTCTGAAGAGTTGAATCCAGCAAGTTGAAGGACTGGGAGGACTGACAGTGAATTTCTAGCGCAAACTCAAAGGTCTGAGAACCAGGGACATAATTGTCTGTGTTTCAAGACACAGGATCAGAAGTGCTGTGCCTGGAAGTGAGGGAAGGATATCTCATGTCAAGCAGAGTGCAAATTTTCCTCCCTTATATCATCTAGCTCTATTTAAGCCTTCAGTGAATTAAAATCCCAACCTGTATTTATTATTACAATTGACTTTCTTCCCTCTTACTGATTTAAATACTAGCATTTTAAAAAACCCTCACAATATACCTGAAAATGCTTACTAGTTATGAGAACCTCCCTTAGCCAGTCAAACTTGCACAAAAATCAACCCTTACACCAATGTAATTGCATATATATGTATATGAATATAGAAGGAATATATATCTATTATATTGGTGCTATTTCTCTGGTGAATCATAGCAAATACAGCACATTAAGTTTGAAAGAGTGGCTTAGTTATACGTCTAAAAAAATAGAAAGTGTGCTTCTGTGTTGGCTAAATTATTCCAGGTCATGTAGGAGCTAGCTCTACCTCCTATACTGTAATCTCAAGTATGTAACTTTTAGATGTCTGTTAAGAGAAATCAACCATTCTTTTCTCCTTGTATTGCATCTCTGTGTGTGCTCTGCACGTGTGTGTGTGTGTGTGTGTGTGTGTGTGTGTGTGTGTGTGCACCAGTGCATGTGCATGTGGAAACCAGAGCTTGACATTGGGTGTTGTCTTCCTCTATCACTCTTCATCTTATACATTAAGGCAGGATCTCTTGCTGTATCCAGAGCATGCTGATTTGGCTAGTCTTAGTTTGCCCCAGGAATCCTGATTGCTGCCATGCCAGTCGGGATATTATTATGTGTATGTAGAGGATCCGAACTCCAATCCTCGTGCTTGCACTCCAAGCACTTTCTCCACTGAACCATCTCCCCAGCCCTCAACCACACAAACATTCCTGAGGCTTCTCCTTTAAAGTATCTTTTGTGGGTGGGTCAAAATTGAGATAAGTGAACCAAGATGATATGGTAGATGAAAAATGACGGTAGTAGAGTGATGTCCAAAGTCTCTATCATTGACACATAAAACTGGCTGAACTGTGATCACCCCATAAAACCACCTAGCAAAGTTCTCTCATGTTATCAACATAGGCAACTGCTTGATACCCCTATCATTTTTTTTTCACTAGAGATTAAACAGCAACTGGAGTCCTGTGATTCTGACCCCAGCATCCTTTGCAATGTTTTATACCATTATGCAACACTAAATAAAACCCAAAGACCGGGCATGGTGGCTCATGCCTTTAATCCTAGCACTCGGGAGGCAGAAGCAGGCAGATCTTTGTGAGTTCAAGGCCAGCCTGTGTCTACAGAGTGAGTTCCAGGACAGCTGGGGCTACAGGGAGACCCTGTCTCAAAAAGACCAAAATAAATAAATAAATAAATAAATAAATAAATAAATAAATAAAACCCAAAGAAATGATCCTACATTAAAATCTTTAGATTTAATTAAGAATTTTATAGGTAGAACACCTCATATGCTTCACCTCTTTCAATCAATCAGGGCAATAGAAATTGTTTAAACCAGCTGGGTGTGGTGGCACATGCCTTTAGTCCCAGCACTTCCAAGTAGAAGCGGGTGGATCTCTGTGAGTTCAAGGCCAATCTGGTCTATATAGTGAGGTCCAGGTCAGCTGGGGCTACAGAGAGATCTTGTCTCAAAAAGATCAACAACAAAAAAGGGAAAAGAAATTGTTCAAGCCAGAGTTTAACATAAAGAAAACTCTGTAAGTGATCATAGGATCTAATATACTTAAATATTGTATGCTAGGGCTTGGGGAAAAACTCAAGGAAGGACAAATCTGGAAAGAGCCCCAATCCTGACTAAGTTCAGACTCTGTTGGTTTAATTGCCACCTACAGATGGCAGAGATGTTTGCTACTTTACTTGAGCTAGCAAATAGGAAACAGCTCTCTAGAGAGCAGATGTAATGCAGTCAGTATGCATGCAAACCTAGCCATTGTATGGGCATGCAAGACTGCGGTCCCCAGTGGTAATCTTCCAGGACACATCCAGGACTATAACAAATGGCAAAGTATGAGAACATGGTCAGAGGGTGTGGAGTGCTAAGAGGGCAGGAAGTCTGAACTGTTGCTTACGTTTGCCCTGAGGGCTGGGCATCAGGCAGACACAAATCCGCACTTGGGAAAAGCTTAGGAATAGATGGAATCAGGTCACTATTGCAAGTCAGGCCCATGAGTATGTGATATGCATGTTGAGAAGGCAGTAGGAAAGTGGCCACAAGGTCAGACTGGAGCACCATAGGACATCATGCACCTCATATTCTGGATTTATGCTGGGACAGTGTATCACCAGATATTTTCATACCCACCGTAATTACGATTCCACCCGGAGATGCCCACACATGTGGTATTTCACCTCCCCCATCCCTGGATTCCCAAGACCCACAAGAAAGGCTTTCCAAACCACAGTCCAGGGAAGTCTAACCAGTTTACTCAGGCTTGCCTCCAAAGTGAATGGAAATAACTTACACGCCAAGTAGCAGCTGGTTCCCTTCCCCCCATGTAAATCCAAAGTCCCCGCAGTGATAAAATGGCGAGAGAGCCCTCAGCTCCACATGGTTGACATTCATATCGTTTTTGTCTCCTCCTCTGACATGGCGCCAGCAGCATCCCAGAGTTCAGCAAGTGTTCTCGTGATGAACTTGCCCCAACGTGTCCTTATCCCCTCCCTTTATGTAAGTGGGAGGAGTTGCTGCATCTTTAACTCCTCCCTTAGGGAGGCAGGAGCTCTTGGGTGTGAGAAAATCTTCAACATCAAGTCTGTCCCCTTTGGCCAGGTTGACCCTTACAACACTTTCTGCCAGCCTCTTCCTCAAATGTCCCTGGGTCTTTGGAGAAGGGAGGGAGGGAGGGAGGGAGGGAGGGAGGGAGGGAGAGAGGGAGGGAGGGAGGGAGAGAGAGAGAGAGAATGCCTGGTGACAAATCAAGCACTCAGGTCTCAGGTCTGTTCATCCTTCCTCTGCAAAAGACTGTTGGTTCCGTTCAGCAGTTTCTCTTACTCTTACTAATAAAACACAAATAGCAAGAAACACAAACATCTAAACAAATATTGACCCTAATTTACAGGTGCAAACACAAATGTTTGGATGGTATTTTCCTAGGGGCATCTCAGCCATCTAACAGAGCAACTGTAGTGACTTCCTGCTGGGGCCTATGACTTCCCCTGCCATTGGGGCTTGACCTGGATTATAGTACCAGATGTGTGTTCCCCCTTAGGAGCAGGTCTTAGGTCCAATTGAAAATTTGCCAGCTGCAGAAACACTAGATGGGCCACTATTGCACCAACACAAACTTCTCGACAAGCATGTTTGTAGTGGAACACTCGGGATCCATCGTTAAGCAGAATAGTGGGGGACAGTTCTCCTCCAGCCATCTGCACAGCACCTCCTGGCACTATAAAGACCACCCACTGGGTCACAGGGAGTTTCCAGCTTAGTCCTAGCTTGATTTCTCCCTCTCCCATGCTCACATCATGCAGAATCTTCAGTAATATGGTCTTACCATCTGCTTTTGGGGTGCAGCCAATATTGAAGGCAATAGCCTTTACTGTTTGGGGGGCCCCAGGGCCTCCCTAGCCAGCAGCTCATAAGTGGGTAGCCCACCTCTGGTACTGGGCTTTCCATTTAACAACCGCATAGCCTCTGGAAGAGCATTTTTCCATCCTGGTAGGGTTCCCTCTAGGCTTAGGGCCTTTAACTCTTCCTTTAGTAACCCATTTTTCCTCTCAATTAGCCGTGCCCCAGTAGGGTTGTAGGGAAGGTGAAAATACCATTGAATCTGGTTATTCTCAGCCCAGGTTTGTACATTAGCACTTGTGAAGTGAGTGCCCCATTACTATCAATTCTCCCTGGGCCCCCAAACATGACACTCAGCTGGACAAGGCCCTTAATCCTTAACAGTATCCTCATCTGTTGCTCGCCAGCAAGGAAAGGCCTGTGGCAGTGTCTATGAAAGTGAGCATGTACTTACACCCTTCACTGGCTGGCAGGGTCCCTATATAATCTATTTGCCATTCCTTTACCAGGGAGGCTGACTTATGGATATTTTCCCATCACGGCATCTAACCACCAGGGCTGTAACCAGGAACAAGCCTCACAGGTTTGCACAGCCTGTTGAATGTCAGCATACTTAACCGGGATGCCAGCTGCTTTGGCTAGTCTCTGTCCAGTGTCTGCTCCCCTGCGGCCAGACTTGATATGGATCCAGTGAGCTGCTTCTAGGGAACCTGGGGGCAAATAAATCTTACTTTGGTAAGAGTAGCTGCTTCCTGGTTTCCTAGGAGACTCACCAGGCAGTGAGCTGCCACGTGGTAGATTACCAAGGGAAACATCTTTTGCTGCACCTTGTTATATATTTCCTTCCATGTTTGCTGTCCCCATAGTGGCTGCCCCATCACCTGCCAGATTTCTTTCTCCCATTGGGCCATCTACGGGGGTCAGCCTTTGAAGATTGCCCAACTGTCAGTACAGTTGATTACTGGCCAGGCTCTTGTGTTATTACTACCCCTCTCCCCATCCATCCACGTAGTGTCATTGTTCGTCTGCACTGCCACGGCCACCCATTCCTGTTGGGCTCCCCTGCTGGTGCCGTCAGTGTACCAGGCATCATCAGGAATTGGGGGATTTCTTTCTAATACCTTGTCTGGTTTTACGGGCGGTGAGGAGGTGAAGGAAGAGGCTCAGTGCTTTGAAATGACACCAGCTCTAGGACTGCCTGCGTGGCATTGGTGACTGGGCTGGTAGACACCACCTCTTGCTGTTGTAAATATGCATGCTGCCTTTGCAACAATTGGTTTGGTGCTACCCCAGACAGAGGCTTAGCTAGCAGGGCCTCCACCCATCCTTTATGGGATATGCAGTCTTTACAGTGACCGAGGTAGGGCCTGTAATGGATTCAACCTGCTGCAATGGTTTGTGAACCACCAACAGATGCTGCTCTAGTGCTGCGTACAGGGATTCTGCCCCTTTCCACAACTGAGACCAAAATCCAACTGGGACAGTCTGTTCTGGTTGTCATTGCCATAAAGCCCACCGACAGCCCTCAGGACTCCTGGTGACTTCCAAGAGGAACGGTCACTGAGGTATTGGGGCACACAGCTGTTTAGTTTGTTTGACCAGAACCTTGGCTTGTTCAAAGGCCTCTTGGGCCTTTATGTCCCAGTCCCATGTAGTGCGTCTTCTCACTAGGTTATATAAGGGGCGTATGACCTGAATATGGTGAGGTGTTAAAATTGGCCAATACTTTAGAAACCCCCCAAATACCTTTAACTGCTTAGAATTTATTGGTATTGGCTGTTGTAAGATTTCTTCAACCTCTGTGCTAGGTATCCTGTGAGTCCTGCCTGACAACAAAATTCTTAAAATCTTGCCAGGCATGGTGGCCCATGTCTTTAATCCCAGCTCTTGGGAGGCAGAGGCAGGTGGATCTCTGTGAGTTCAAGGTCAGCCTGGTCTACATAGTGAGTTCCAGGACAGCTGGAGCTACAGGGAGACCCTGTCTCAAAAAAGACCCCCCAAAATTTGTAAAATCTTTACTGTTATACCAGATCCTTGTATCTTGTGTGGGATGATTTCCCATCTTTGGCTCCATATGTGTACTTGCATGTCGCTCAAGTGTGCTTCCAAGTCTGTAAGGCACTCCGAAGTTAGCATTATATCATCTATATAGTGGAAACTTTTCACAGAGGGAGGGCAAGGTAACAGGCCCAGGCCTTGGGCTACCATTCCATTACAAACAGTGGGGCTGTGGACGTAACCTTGGGACAGTATTCTGAAGCTCAGTTCTGTCCGTTCAAGGTGAAGGTGAACTGGTCTTGGGATTCAGCAGCTAAAAGGATACTAAGGAATGTGTTAGCAAGATCCACTGCAGCATGGAAGGCCCCCAGGTCTTGCATCAGCTGTTTAGGAGTGCAATGTTGAGCACTGTTGCATGGATGGGAGGTACCACCTTATTTAACTCCACAGTCCCTCTCCAGGAGCCATCTGGTTTTCTAATAGACCACATGGAGCTATTGAAAGGGCTCTGGGTGGTGCAGATAATGTCCACCCTCTCCGGTTCCTGTATGGTTTCTGTGACTTCGTCTCTACCCCCAGGCAAACTATATTGTTTGGATTCACCTCTCCTCAGGGTGGGCAGTTTGACTCCCACCTGGAGTGGCTCCCCTTTTGCCCACCCACAGGTAATTGCTGTCACTGTTCCCACCCTTAATCAGAACTAGCCAATGGTGGTATGCAGGGTGTGCCCCAGTATGGCATCCACCCTTAAAATGTTCTCCCATAAAGGAGAGATGCACACCTTGTACTTCTGGGGGGGGATAATTGCCCACCCCTAGAATGAGTCTAGTCTGCTCACTCATATGGTTTTATCCCCATACCCATTGTCCCTGATGCTTTTGAGGGTTGCCGATGAATCAAAGTACACTCTGCTCCAGTGTGTACTAGAGCCCACGTGTTCTGTGTATTAGTGGGGGACCAATAAATTCTCAATTCAATATGGGGCCTCTGGTGGCCCAGTCTGGCCCTCACCCATGGGCAACCTTGGCCACCCCTTCAGGGGAGTGGCGGGGGGGGCTCCCATCCCATGCTTCTTCCAGAGCAGGTGGTGCTGTTGGAATTGCTGGCACCTCGAGGTCTCTGTTGTCTTTCCCTCCTGTGGTGAACTGCTGGTCTGGTCTTAAAGCCCTCCGTAAACTCATGAGCACAGCATTTGGTTGTCCATCATTTTTTTTTTCTCAACATTTTTTTTTATTGATGCTTTGTGCATTTCATACATCATTTTCCAATTCAGTTCAGGCATATCTCCCCTTCCCTTCACCCCCACCCCCACCCCAACCGAGATCATGCATTCTGCCATGTCCATCAGTTTTATCACTGGCAACCCTTATCCTGCACAGATCCAACCACTTCTGGGCTCGGGACAATGCGAAGGGGCCCCTTAGCTGCATTCCTGTCCTCAGAGTCTACCTGCTTTAGCAGTTTATGGGCCTGGTTTATAGGTTGGTACAAATCATTTAAGTTAGCTAAAGCCTCTCTTGCCTCATACAGGTTCCACCCAACCATGGGGCTCAGCACTGCTACCAAAGCTCCATACCAATCTTATGGGCTTTGCTCAATCGGTTTCTTCCTTAATTCTCCAGTAAACAAGGTTCTGTTGGGGCCTATGAACTGGTCATCAAACATTGCTTCCTTCATACACTGTTCCCTCAATAGCACCTGTCCTTCCTCTGTAGTTTTCCATTCTCTACTACTCATGGGAACTTCACTTGGGGATACCAAGTGAAGTTGTATTAGCCAATCCATTAGGGACTGATTTCTTTCATATTGCCTTAGATTATGAAGTCTGTCTCAAGGAAGGATGCATGGTTATATTGCTCAGTTTCTTGGCTTCTGCAGCACTTAGAATGTTTCTGTCTGCTCCCATATCCCATCACCACACCAGCCAGGTAGCTAGGGGCTCCTTCATTGCCTATTCGAGTCTTCCCTAGCTCCAGCAGCTCTGGTGCAGAGTATTCTCTGATTACCATAGTCTCTTGCACTGGACTGTTGTTAAGACCCCTGTCGGCATGCTGAACCATGGTTTTCCCCTTTCTTTGGATTAAAGGTCTAACCCCAGGGCCATTTTTCCTTATCCGTAGGTGGATTCCTTCTCCATCACTATCTGACTCCTCCCATGGGTTCCAAGTTTTGGAGTCCCAGGATGGGTCTTTTATTATCATTCTAATCTGCGCTTACTTTCCCCTCTGACCTCCTAGTCATAACAATCAGCATGCTAAGACCTCCATTTCCTTTTCTCTCTTATCCAATTTACTGGCAAGGTTAGAGGCCCATACTGAAGAAGCCAATCTCATTCTTCTCTTGCTCTTCTCTTACATCTCCAGTTTCCCTCCGAGCTACCACCTCTGCTTCAGAGAGACTCCTACTCAACGCACAGCAGTGGCCGGGCTGCCTCTGCTGCAGCTCCCTGATATCTTTGCTCTTAGCGCGCTACTCCCAGAGCTTGCAAAATTTGTTCTAAACCTTTTGGCATCATCAATGCATCATGCTTGCATGGTGCACCCCATCGGTCTGGTAGGCGTGCTACTCCATACCACCTACTTGTGGATTTCCATCCTGGGATTTCTCCCTTTTACATCATTTGCTTGGGTGGTCTCACCCTAGTTATGCATTTCACTATCCACTATCACTACTCACTATCCACTGTATTCCCCCAACCCCTGGGTTCCCAAGACAGACAAGAAAGGCTCTCCAAACCACAGCACAGGGACATCTAACCATTTTACTCAGGCTTACCTACAAAATGAATGGAAATAACTTACATACCAAGTAGTGGCTGGTTCCCTTCCCACCATGTAAATCCAAAGTATCTGCATGGACTCGGTGACCGCTGCCTCCAGTGATCAAATGGCTACAACCAGATCCACATGCCTGACTTTTATATCATCTTTGGTTCCTCCTCTTACATGGTGCCAGAAGCATCCCAGAGTTCAGTCTGTGTTCTCCTGAGAATGATGAATTTGCCTCAACTTGTCCTTATTCCCTCCCTCTGCATAAGCTGGAGGAGTTGCTGCATCTCTAACTTCTCCCTTACAGAAGTGGGAGCTTTTGGGTGTGAGAAAACCTTCAACAACAAAAGTCCTTCCCTTTCCAAGGACTGCCCACCTTACAGCCACGCTACCACCCTATCACAAACTGAGAATAGCAAGAAGGCCTCTTCCACTAGCATCATAGATGAGTAACTCAACATGATTAGGATAAAGTAATACTTAAGGGTATTTCTGAAAATGGTTGGAAGGTAAACTTGAGGCTAAGGCAGAGTACACTGAAAATTAGCACTGTCCACCTCCTGTGGTTAGTCAGCTTCCATATCTACCCTGCACACATACCCAAATACCTCTGCAGCCAAACAGCTCTGCATTCCTACATAGCAAGATACATCAGTCCTTCCTGTGATTAAGGTTCTCATTTTTCTCCAAACTCTGATGACTCAGAGTCTAAAGCCATTGCATGCATCAGGGGCTCTGAATATTCCTCAAGTTCAGTCAGGATCTCATTGAAGAGTCAGTTGCCCAAATAACAGAAAATTAATCTCCAATAAACTTGTAAACTTAGAAATAGGAACCAAAGTAGTAAAAGGGATAAAAGTGGCTATATGCAAATAAATGCATATAATAAGCAGAAATATATGAAATGACTATTGTCATGATTCCCCTAATTAGTTATGTTCTAAGTTCTTTATCAATTACCATTTTCTCCTTACTCTCAGATAAAAACTTCAGCAGCTTTGAGTTCCTAACTTGGGGCAATGACCTAAACTTGCTTTTTTATGGTTCTAAGCCACTCTGCTTTCATGGTGGCAATTTTCCTTAACTTCTACTAGGTGTGTATGGTAGGCAAAATAACACGAAGATGTGGATATATTAATCCTTGGAAATGAAGGTTCCTTCCTGATTTTATCAGCAAGGGCCTTATCTCTCCTTAGCTACATTGGTTTTTTTTTTTTTTTTTTTTTTTTTGGTCTTTTTTGAGACTGAGTCTCTCTAGCCTCAGCTGGCCTGGAACTCACTCTGTAGACACCAGGCTGGCCTTGAACTGACAGAGATCGCCTGCCTCTGCTTCCGAGTGCTGAGATTAAAGGTGTGCACCACACTCCAGCTAACTCATTGGTTCTTTTTTTTTTTTCTAATTAAATTAGTTTTTATTGATGCTTTGTGCATTTCATACATTTTTTTCCATTCAGTTCAGGCTTATTTTTTCCCTTTCCCTCCCCCCCCACACCCACCCCATCCCAGATCATGATTTGCATAACTGTCCTTGCATTCTTCTCTCTTTTTTTTTTTTTTTTTCATTTTTAGCTTAAAGTGATACTCCATGAGTACAAGCATCCTTCGTGCAAAACCAATCTGCAGGCTGTTGTGCCCAAACACATACACAGCCCCACCATCCAGTTGGGGGGTGACAGGTTGTTTTGTTCAATCAAGTTGATCAAATGAGTGTCCCAGGCTACATTGCTGTAGTTTCACCATTCACCCCAATTGCAGCCCTTACATTCTACCACGCCCCCTCTTCCGCAGGTTGTTCCTAGGCTTAGAAAAGGGGCACAGGTGGATGAGAGGTAAACAAGTCCCACTCTCTCTGGAGCTGTTGACTTGGACTCTGGTCAATTCTGGCTGTTTCCTTTCATGGGCTGACAGTTTGTCCAGGAATAACCTTTCAATCTACTAATGAAGAACAAGCAAATTAGATATATAGGTATTTAAGCAGCACTAATAGTTATGGTAGGTTACTTAGCATAGACACAATGTTTGGATATGTTAATCACTGAATTACAATTTTCCCCCTGTTAAATATGAACAGGGTCTTACTGTGGCTTATAACATCTCCTAAACCTGTAGAGGATGTAAGCTTGTGGCATCAGCCATGGGTTATTTCTCCAAGGGGAGAGCCAATAGCCAATTTAGATTTGGGATATACAGGCACATGGCTGCCTCTTGCTGCACAGTATTTCCAGGCAGGTGAGGTGTAGCTGGTGCTGACGGTGGAGTCTTGCTTAACTCAGGGAGACCCATATTTCTTTATTGGTTTAGTGGCCTTGGTAACACTCTCTGGCATTCCAGACGCCATCTGTACACTTGCATGTGTGGTCAATACATCCCTCCCATGTTAACGTCAAGGTCTTCGGCAGCAGGGTCTTATGCCTCTCCTCTGTAGGTATCCAACTTAGAGGCAAGGAGCCTTACCTTTTGTGGGGCCTGGATCCCCTGGCCAACATCCACCTGGTAGAAACAATCCATTGCTGATGTCAGAGCTCCTGTATTAATATATTTTGCTCTAGTGCATAGTAGGACTTAAGACATATTTAGTATTATATTTGGTTCTGAACAGAGAGTAATCCTTCCACAGTTCCCATGTCTGTAGTCAATTAAAGAAAGCAGTTTTACCGTTTATAAGAGATTACCTCTACAATAGTGTCTCCAATTTACAGTTGGGGAAGACTCACATCGTCATATTTCTCCTTGTTCTATGGGGGGAAAAGGCAAGAAAAGTCTCTCATATCAGAACCTTTGTGGCACCTAGAAGGTAAGTTTCATTAGGACCATAAAAAAAATAGTTGTTACATGTAGGCCACAGCGGGGTTTGATGTTTATGGCAATCTGGGGCTTTTTCTTCTTTGAATGTTCAGACAGGTCAGCCTTTCGTTGCCACTTTTTGTACATCCTACTCAATGCAAACCTGTATCTTTTCTTTCTCAGCCGTTAAGTTGGTGACGTTTTGTCCTGTTGGAAACAAAGACATCTTTTCCCATAGTTAGTTTCAAGATTTTGCAATTTGCAAAGGTTTTGATTCGAAAAGGTTTGTACTTTCTGTATTTCCACCCCCCTTTTTTTTTTAGCGTATGAGTCTCCAGGAAAGACAGTTGGTATTAAATGACAATGACTACTATAGGGTGAAGGTCAAGCACAGATTTCATTCAAATTCACCCATGTTGTTTTGGCGTGACCTGATATATGATTATGGGAAGCAAAACTGTAATTTTTTATGTTAACGCATCTTAAGGGACTGCTACAAGGGTGATACTGTACAACAGGACAAATTATAGAGAATATTTGTAGCTGTGTCAATCCAAAGTTTTGCGCTACAGATTGAGATGTTGTAAAGCACAATGGCGTGGGAGAACAGCGAAGTATATCTCCAGGTTGAATTCAGCCCAGCCAGTATTACCCAATTTGCTTATCAGTTCCTGGAGATAAACCCATGTGTGGGTTGGTTTTTCTACGTTTTTTAGCTCCTAAAACACCATGTGTCCTTCGTAGACCTGAGCAGTTTGTCTAGGCGAAACTGGGTTGTACTTGCTGAGCTAACGTGCATTATCAAGATGCCTATCGAATAAATATACCATCCGTGTTTTTGCCCTCTCCCACCCATGCCCCCCTTTTCCAATTCACCATTTCATGTCTTGATAATTATGTAGTAGTACAGGTCTTTCTGTGTCTCTCTTTAATATGCATCCTCTCATGAGAAATATATTATATCTGGGTTGCTGGTGGGTTCTGGAAGCATCCATATGAGGGACCACCAATTTGTCAATTTGTTTTTTCTGGACTATGTTGTTACTTCACTTAACATTATGTCTTCCAGCTCCAATCCATTTACCTGCAAATTTCAATTTGTGTGTCCACTTCTTTACTGCTGCATAGTAATTCCATTGTTGTAGCATGTACCACATTTCTCTAACCACTCATCATAGTTGAAGAGGACTCATGGCTGGTTTCCAGCTTTTTGCATTTTGTGAAGCAGAAGCTGCAATAAACATAGCTTGAATGTATCTTTGCAGTAGTTTGGTCTGTGTGGTATATATACACAGGAGTGGTATGACTGGAGTCAAATCGGAAGGCTATTTTGAGTTTCTAAGGGCTTCTCCACACTGCTTTCCACAGTGGCTGTAAAAACAACAACTCTCCAGACTTGGTTCATTTCGTGTTCCTGATCCTAGCAGTCTTATTGGAGTAAGGGTGATTATCTCATAGTAGTGGTTTTAATTTGCATTTGCCTTAATATCAGAAGATGATACCTTCTAAGAGTTTCTCGTCATCTCTAACTCCTCCTCTGTGAAGTTCTCATTCAGATCTTTGCTCCATCTTTTTGAATATTCATTTTGTTTTCTTTTCTTCTTTGTTTTTTGAGTGCTTGTATCATTGGAAAGTTAAGCTCTGTCAGATGTATCATGTGTGAAGGTTTCCTCACACCTCTGTGGGTCTTCTCCTCACATTCCTTTTATTGTTTCTTTGATGTAACAGAAGCTTTTGAGTTTAGTATGAGGCTTCCCATTGTCAATTGTTGATTCTTATTTTTTGTGCAGCTGCTGTCTGATTAGGAAGTTCTTTTCCTCACACTATGTCTTGTAGGTCTCTGCCAAGGCTTTCTTTCTAATCACCTTCAGAGTTTGGGGTTTCACGTTGAGGTTTTGATCCATCTGGAGTTGACTTTTAACAAGGTGAGAGGTAGGGGTTTTAATTCATTCTTCTACACAGTGCGTGATCCAGTTTTGCCAGCACCACTTGCTGAAGATGTTTCTTTCTTCCATTGTGTCCTTCTTGGCCCCTGCAAAATATGAGGTGGCTGAACATTGTATGAGCTCAGAGTTTGGATCTTAGTTTTTTCCATTGGTCAACTGTCTTTTTTTGTGTCAGTACCGGCTGTCTTTATGACTATCGCCCTGTAGTAATAGTTTGATGTCTGGTATAGCGATCCCCCCTGTATTGCTCTTTTCCCCATCAGGGTTGCTTTGGCTATTCGGGGTCTTTTGTTTTCCAAAGTGAAATTGAGGATTTTTTTTTTTTTCCGGCCTGTGAAGAACTCTTGGGGTTCTGATTGGGATCGCCTATAAATCTGTACACTAGTTTTTTGGGTAGGGAATGGTCATTTTTTACTATATTTATTTTCCATCCCAGAGCATGGGAGGTTTGTCCATCTTTTATGTCTTCCTCAATTCCTTTTTCAGGGGTTTAAAATTTTGTTTAGAGATCCTTTGTGTCTTTGATTAGGTTTGTTCCTAGGTATTTATTTGTTTTTGAGCCTATTGTGAGTGGGAACTTTTCTCCTTGTAGTCCTCTTTCAATTGCCTGTTGTTGGTTGTACAGAAAGGCTAACTGATTTTTTCTAAGGTTTATTTTGTATTCCTGCCACTTTACCAAAGCTCTTGATCGTTCTAGGAGTTTCTGGTGGAGTTCTTAGCATCCCTTAGGTCGACAATCATATCATCAGCAAAAAGGGATAGCTTGACTTCCTCTCTTCCAATTAGAACTCCTTTAATTCCTTTTCTGCCTATTGCCCTAGCTAGGGTTTCTAGCACTATATTGAAGAGGCGTGGTGACAGGGGGCAGCCTAGCCGAGTTCCTACTTAAGGGAGTGTTTCTGTCATTTTCCCATTAGGATGATATTGGCTGTGGGGTTTCTGTTATTGTCTTTGATTACATTGAGGAATGATCCCCTCCAGACCAATTCCTCCAGGACTTTAAACAGAAGGGTGCTTGGATTTTGTAAAGGCTTTCTCCACATCATTGAGATGATGGTGTGGTTTTTGTCCCAGTCCATTAATTTTTGATGATGTTTATTGATTTCGT
>VZQC01000191.1:1515091-1571131 GCA_009823505.1 Rhizomys pruinosus | reverse complement strand
GGTTATTCCTGACTTAGCCCACACCCCAGTACCTGCCTGGAGCAGTGGCAGGCTGCTCCTGACCCCTGCGTAGGACCAGACTATGGTGGCATCTGCGCCTGACCCCAAACCCAGGACCTTCTCACACTTGCGACTACCAGGGAGGCGGGGCCACCCAGCTGGGCAGCCAAGCTCTGGCGGGATTTAGGGGTCCAATCTAGGTCCTCCAGCCACTGGCCCCTCTGCCACAACTCAGCAAATCAATTGTCCTGCACCCGTGGTTCAATGCCCTAAGTTTTTACCTGCCTAGAGCAGTGGCTGGCTGCTCCTGACCACTGCGCAGGACCAGACTATGGCAGCATCTGCTCACATTAGGTTTTTTTTAAATGTTCAAAGAATGTAGGGAATTTATAACTTCTTACCTGTAAAACAAAAACAAAAACAAAACAAAACAAAACAAAAAACATAAAAAAAGAACAAACAAATAAACCAACAAAATACCAAACTTGGAGCTGGAAAGATGTCTCAACAGTTAAGAGCACTTGCTGCTCTTCCAGAGGATCTGAAACTGGCTCTTTGTACCCAGACTGGGAAACTCAGCCACCTTCCCTCCTGCTCCAGAGGATCTGGCTCCAGGTCGGCCTACATGCAAATAAAAAAAAAGTCTTTTCTAAAGACAAAACTATAAGGGATCTAAAATACGGAAATCCACTGGAAGGTCTCCAAATTGCTCACTTCTTCTATAACATCAGTACTTAAATACTTATATGGAAAATAATTCACCTGGTTTATTTTTTATTTTTTTCACTTCCATTCTCAAAATTATGTAAATGCTACTGTCACTCTCAAATATTGTTATTAACAACAACCAAGTGTATCTTTGTTTTCCAAAGAAATAAAACCAATAGCATCTGTATAGATTTGTATAGAAGAGATTTATTATGGTACTCAACTCACATAATTACGGAGGTCAAGGGGTACTAACATACACCATCTGCAATCTGCAGGCCAGAAAAGGGGTATTAACATTTGCCTTCCAAATAGTAACCCACATCATCATCATTTCTACAGGCACAGAAATTTCTCTCCTTGTTTATCTCCAAAAATGAAAACCCTCATGAGATTGTGTAATTATTGGCTCCAAAACTTGTACAGAAAATCTAAAGCAAGTATTGCTATTGGGCTTATATGAATGTCTATTTTATGTAGAGAGAAATAATTTTAGAGCAGCATTGTCTGATGCAATTACTATATCTATAATATATAATATATACTATATAATAAAATATATAATAATATATAAGAAATATATTGCTATATTTCTTAAAATGATCTCCAAGGAGTGTGAAAAAATGATTGGATTCCCTGCAATAAGACATTCTATTCAGAAACAAGACATTCTATTATTTGGACAAGGAGAGCACTGTGCCTTTGTAAAAATAATTTGACTATTCATGAATTTTCAAGCAAAGAGGTAGGTTGATTCCTCAGCAACACTGAGCTCTTTCTGAATCCTACAATGAATCCTGCCCTAAAGCATGAGTTCTCTCCAGAGATTTATGCCACACATTATATGGCAGAAATTCCAAAGATAAGATCCTTTTGAGGGTCTACACTTGCAAAGATTATGGAAAATTGCTGCTTTCCATTTTTGTTTTCTACCTTAGCTTGTGAAGGTTAAGTACAAAAACAGGAAGTATTTACTTTACATTTTTACTCCTTTTCATGAAACAACTAAATCTTAAACTTAATATTAAGACTGGCTAATGTGTGCAAATGAGCTTGCTTAACAGTTAAAGATGCTTGCTGTGCAAGCCTCATGATGTGAGTTTGAGTTTCAACACTATAACTGACTTCACAAAATTTTTCCTTGCCCTTCACAGCAATATCCTGGCATGTAGCCTATTCCAGACACAATAATAATTAATTAATTAGTTAAAATTTTAAGGAAGATTGGCTGAGAGTCAGGGTATTCTGAACTGAATGTTTGTGCCTACTACTACATAAAATTCAGTTAAAATCCTAACCCCTAGAGTAATGATAGAAGGAGGGGTCTTTAGAAGGTGGTTAAGTAAATGAGATACACACACACACACACTCACACCACACATACACACACACACACATGAAAGAGACCACAGCATGGTTTCAAAAACATGCGAACAGATATGTAGGAGCTCATTCATCAAAAGATCAGATCGAATGTGATCACCTTAAATATGGGCTGGCTTGGGAAATGGTTTAATGAATAAAAGCATAACACATTGAAATAACACTGCAGGATGATAAAGACTAAGTTATAAACATGAATTGACTTCTGCCTGGTCTTTTCTTTCACAGAAAATGCTCCCTCAGGCCCATTCCCTCGCTATGTTCTATGGGATTTAAGCTACTGCACAGAATAGCCAGTTGTGAGAATACAATCAACAGCCCAGCTGAGGTGCCCACTGGCACCCCACCTCAACTGACACAACTGTGATTAGATGATCATCAAATAATTCCCTCCTCCAGCCACCACGCTGCCAAATGGCGTGGACATGAGCAGTCTCTGCCAGGCCCTGTCTGAGTTGTAGTTTCATGAACAAGATAAACATTGGCATGGTTGTAAGCCAACAAGCTTCAAAGATACTTTATGTGGCAGCAATGGATGAACAGAACACTGGCTAAACTACTGAAACACTTTCCCAAGTTTATGTGCCCTTTCTTTCATGCACCTCCTAATGTGGAGTACAATCTCTCATCTATGCACACAAACATGGCACTTCTACTTCTCTGTCTCTTTCTCTGTATCTCCCTCTCCATCTTTCTGTGTAATATTTGGCTAAATTATTTCTAATACCATGCAGTATATCTATGAGATACATATAATTTATATAATCTCATCTTACAAATATGGGGATTGAAGAATTGAAATTTTTAACTTTCTACTATCTTTGTATCTATTATGTACCCCATTTTATGGGTTAAGAAGACACAGTTTTTAGCTCTCCAGTCACTAAGTTTCAGGTTAATCAAGGGCTTGTTTTAAAAATATTTTATTCAGTATTCATAATTGCATCAAATGTGTTTTAATAAAATCTGCCTCCTATTCCCTCTCCTTCAATCCCTCTCCTATCACTCCATCACTTTTCTCTCCCAACATCATGTGCTTTGGTTTTAATACCCACTGAGTCCATTTAGTGTTGTTTGTATTTCCATGGGTATGGGGTTGTCTAATGGAGCATGGATCGCCTCTCAATACCTCAATCCCTGAGGAAAATTGACTCTCTAACCCAGAAGCCATCACGTTCCAATAGCTCCTCCCATAGGAGTGAGAATTTATGAGTCACTCCTCCATCCATGTTGGGATATTGGCTGGCTTTACCTTGTGCAGCTCTTGTGCAGGCATTATCAACAGCTTACAATATTTAATCCTGCTACTCATATGAAGATATTGTTCATAACAGTGTTCTACATTACAGGACTGAGAAGTGGTAGGGTCAGAATGCAGACCTAGACCAGGCTGTCACCAGAGCCCCATTCTTACTACATGAATAAATATAATCTATATCCATCAGAACATTGGTCATGTGGCCACACTTTCCAGTGTGAATGGTTGCGTTAACTTTTTGGGGGGGTGATATTTATTTATTTATTGTTTAATTAATTTATTTACTAACTTTCTGTATTTTCTTTTTTTCTTTTTTGTGCTTTTATTCATGTTTTGTGTATTCAGACATCATTTTAACCAAAAGTAAACATTTTGATATTTGATGCGAACATTTTCCTGCTTATCCTTGAGCTCCTAATCAAAAACTACTTCCTCCATACATGCTTCTCTATGGCCAGTGACCTCTTACTTCCTAACATTGCAGAATTATTTGTTCCTCACTTGGTAACAACTCCTTCAATCATTAATTTCATGCACACGTTTTAGTTGAATGTGCCTGGGCTTCTCCCTTCACTACATGGTATCTGCTGTGGTTTGAATGTGGCTTGAGGCTGGCTCCCAGTCTCAGGTACTAGAGGTTCATTCCCCAGTGTGGCAGTGTCCAGAGCTGGTAAACCGTTAACAGGTGGGAATTAGTTCAAAGGAATTCAGCCACCAGGCATTCCTTATAAAGGGGTTAGCATAACTCTAGGAAGATCTTTGTGAATTCCAGAAGAAGTGGGCTGTGGTTTTTAAAAGAACAAACCAGTTCCTGCTTCACCTTAGCGTGTGATGTATTTGTATGCATTTCTACCATTGTGTTTCTCTTTGTCCTAGGTATCATAACCAAAGGCTAGGTGGTGACAGATAGCACCATACTATCTTGAACTCCCACCCTCTCAAAATGTGGAACAAATTAACTTCCATCTTTATAAACTATCTGGAATAAGGTATATTCAGAAATTGGAATAATAAATTATCCTATTCACTTTTGTGACTCTTATTTATTCACTCCACTAGTTGAACTAGACAGTACATAGGAATTTAAGGGAATGGATTGCTTTTGGTTCTGAGATACATTTGGATATTTTAGTGATTCTTTTGAGGTTTATGTAAATTACTCTTGGATTTTTCAGCACCACTGGTACATTTGTGGGTTATTAATTCAATAATTTGTTGCAAGAACAACTATTATATTCTATTGTTCTTATGAAAAATGATTTATTGATAAGGAGAACATTTGAAATAATATTGCTTTCTTCTATAAAATATAACTCACATAGCTAAAACTGATTGTTTCTGTTTCTCTCAGAGTCACTGTCTCATAGGCATAAACACTCACATACCACTGTTTATAGCATTGAGTATATTACCTGAATCAGGTTTGATTGGCTTACATGCTTCAGTAAAGTGCTTCAATGCATTCTGTAGGTATTAACTACCGTTCATTTTAATCTTACTATTGCACATTCATTATGACCACTTATGATATCACAGCATTTTTCATTCCAAATTACCAGGAAAATCTTGTTTCATCTGCTCTTTTATTTTCTTTCTATGAAATGAATAAGAAGACTATAGCGATGGAAAAAGAAACTGTAAAATAATTTCTGAAAATCACTAGGAGGAAATGAGAAATGCCATAAAAGAATGCTAGGCTGTGTTATTTGTGAAGATGTTGTTTAGGGAGTATGATGGATAATAAAACTCTCAAATTGAATTTTTAATAATATCCCATCAAAATGTTCCCTTGGAACAATCAAAGTACACTAATAAATGCAAACAACTTTCAAATAGTAAAGGGGAAATAAGAGAAATATAAAAAATGATTTAGTATTTTTTATTAAAGAAGTTTTATATTTACTTCAAAGTTTGTGTCTAAAAAATCATTCAGACTATCTGTAACTCTGGTTTTCTTTCTTTTTATATATGAGTGGGGATTCTGGCTGCATGTTTATCTGAGCACAAGATTATTTTAATTCATTCCATCATTTCTTAACATAATAAACCAAGATATATCCATTATCACATCATATGGCAAAAGATGGGTTAGAGAAAATTACTTAAGATCTAGTGAACCCACAGCACTTTGGAAATTTTCAAACATGGCTTAAATATGTGGCTGAAATTTCCCACCATGTATTAATCAAAGAAAAACCCCAAGGTATAGGCCACTCTGTCCATTCAATATAGAGAGCCTAGGTCCCAGCTGAGTGGCTAACATGTGTTTAAACCAAGTCCAGGAATAGCCCATCATACACAGGAAAAATACCTAGGAACAACCCTAACCAAAGACACCAGAGATCTCTACACCAAAAAATTATAAACTTCTGAAGAATGTGATTGAAGAAGACATCAGAAGATGGAAAGACCACCCATGATCGTGGATTGGAAAAACTAATGTAGTAAAAATGTCCATTCTATCCAACTTAATATATAGATTTAATGCAATTCTAATTAAAATCCCCAAGACATTCTTTACAGGCTTGGAAAAAAATTCTTAACTTCATATGGAACAACAAAAGACCCCAAATAGCGAAAGCAACCCTAAGTGAAAAGAGGAATACAGGGCAGATTTCTATACCAGATTTAAAACTATACCTCAGGGCTATAGTCATATAAAAAGCCTGGTCCTGGCACAAAAATAGACCTGTAGACTAATGGAACAAAACCGAAGATCCAAACTTGAGCACATACAATTTTAGACACCTCATATTTGACAAGGGGGCCACAAAGATTCAATGGAGCAAAGACAGCATCTTCAGTGAATGGTGTTGGTAAAATTGGATCACCACCTGTAGAAGAATTAAATTAAACCCCTACCCCTCACCCTGTACAAAATCAACTCCAGGTGGATCAAAGACCTCAATGTGAAACCCAAAACTCTGAAGGTGATAGAAAAAAAAGGTGGCAGCAACTTGTAAGACATAGGCATAGGAAAAGACTTTCTTTTTTTGTTTTGAGACAGGGTCTCCCTATAGCCCCAGCTGGCCTGGAATTCATTCTGTAGACCAAGGTGGCTTTGAAGTCACAGAGATCCGCCTGCCTCTGCCTCCCAAATGCTAGGATTAAAGGTGTGTGCCACCACGCCCAGCTTAAAGACAGATCTTAGCCACCATGTAGGTGCTGAGAATCAAACCTGGATCCTCTGCAAGAGCAGTTGGTGCTCTTAACTGCTGAGCCATCTCTCCAGCCTGGAAAAGACTTTCTAAATCATACAGCAGCTGCACAAGAAATAAGTTTGACAACTGACAAGTGGGACCTTATTAAACACAAAAGTTTCTGTTTAGCAAAATAATCAGGGAAGTGAAGAGAAAACCCACAGAGTGGGAGGAAACCACTGTTGATGTATCTGACAGAGCATTAACTTCCAGACTATATAAACTACTCAAAAAACAATGAAGTAAGAAATCAAATGACTCACTCAAAAGATCGATTAAAGAGCTGAAAGAAACTTCACAAGTGAAGAAATAGAGATGTCTGAGAAACATCTTTAAAAAATGTTAAACATAATTAAGGAAATTGAAACCACTTTAAGATATCATTTCACTATGATAAGATTGTCTAGGATCAAGAAAGCAAATGATACCAAATGCTGGAGAGGTTGTGGCAAAGGGGAGCACTCGTGCACTGCTGGTGGGAATGCAAACTTGAACAACCACTAAGGAAAACAGTGTGGAGAACCCTTAAAAGTCTCAAAATGAGCCTACCACCTGACCCAGCCAAACCACGTCTGGGTATGTAGCCAACAGACTCTTCCAATGGCAGAGATACACGTACATCCATGTTTATTGCAGCTCTCTTTACCACAGTGGAGAGCTGGAACTAACCCAAGTGCCCTTCAACAGACAAATGGATAGACAAAATGTGGTACATCTACACAATGCAGTTCTATGCAGCAGTAAAGAAAGATGACTATGAAATTTGCAGGTAAATGGATGGAACTAGAAGATTTTATGTTAAGTGAAGTAACACAACCCCAGAAAAGCAAAAGAAGAATGGTATCTTTCATCTGTGGATGCTAGTACCAAGTACCTAGTTGTAAGGCAAACTGAACAACATCCTCATGATCTGAAAACAACTGTTTTCAGATATTGTGAATACCTATACAGGTTCTAGAACTAACCTCCCATTTATTTTCAGACTTCAGATTTTTGGTATATGATGGTGGGTATATATGCATCTTTTAGAGTAATATAATTTTTTGCTTCTTATTTTTTATTATATATATAATATATATATATTATATATTATATACAGATATATTATATATAATATGATATATTATATTATATATATATATTATAATAACAAGATTATCAACTATACGCATGTCCCCCACCCTATTCCCCCACCCCACCAGAGCTCATGTATTCTCCCAAACATGGCTTTTTCATCTCTTCTCAGTCTTTCTCAAAATTCTCCATTGAAGTTACTGTTTTGAGCAGAAGTTCACTGTTTCAGCTAGTTCTTTGATGCAGTCCTTTCTGTTGTTGTGTTGTGTTTCCAATATGCATCACTCCCAACTGCTTTGGACAAAAGCTCAAGGGACCATGCACAAGAAATACTTAAACTAGGTAATTGGACCTAGCATCCACAGATGACGGGTAACATTTGTCATTTGTTTTTCTGGGACTGTGTTACTTCACTCAGCATGATGCTTCTAGCTCTAGCCATTTTCCTGCAAAGCTCATGATGTCATTTTTCTTTACTGCCGATAGAACCATTGTGTAGATGTGTACCACATTTCTCTATCCACTCGTCAGTTGAGGGGCATTTGGAGTTGCTCCATCTCTTTGCTATTGTGAAGAGAGCTGAAATAAACATGGTCGTGCATGATCTCTGCGGTGGAGGTGAGTCTTGAGGGTTCACATGCCTAGAGCTGGATGGCTGGGTGTGGTGGCAAGTTCATTCCAAGTTTCCAAGGTCTCCACACTGTTCCATAGTGGCTGTATAGTTTAACTTCCCACCAGCAAGGATGAGTGTTCCCCTTTCCCCACAGCCTCTCCAGTACTTGGTATAATTGTTTCTTGATCCTAGCCAGTCTTATTGTAAGATGATATCTTAAAGTGGTTTCATTTGCATTTCCTTAATGATTAGTGATGTTGAACAACTTCTTAAGATGTTTCAGCATCTCTAATTTCTCACTTGTGAAGTCTCTGTTCAGGTCTTTGCTCCACCTATTGAGTGGTGTCATTTGTTTTCTTCTTCTTTTGTTTTTTGAGTATTTTAATATTCTGGAAATTCAATGCTTGTCAATGTTTCATGGGGGTGAAGGTTTCCTCCCAGTCTGTGGGATTTCTCTTCACTTCCTTGATTGTTTCTTTTGATGTACAGAAGCTTTTGAGTTTAATGAGGTCCCATTTGTCAATTGTCGACCTTAATTCTTGCACAGCTGCTGTCTGATTTAGGAAGTCTTTTCCTATGCCTATGTCTTGTAGTCTTCTGCCAACTTTTTCTTCTATCGCCTTCAGAGTTTGGGTTTAACGTTGAGGTCTTTAGTCCATCTGGAATTGACTTTTGTGCAGGGAAAGACGTAGGGGTTTAATTTCATTTTTCTACAAGTGGTGATCCAGTTTTGCCAACACCACTTGCTGAAGATGCTGTCTTTTCTCCATTGTGTCTTCCTGGCCCCCTTGTCAAATATGAGATGGCTGAAATTGTATGTGCTCAAGTTTGGATCCTCAGTTTTGTTCCATGGTCAACAGGTGTGTTTTTGTGCCAGTACCAGGCTGATTTTATGACTATAGCCCTGTAGTATAGTTTGAACTCTGGTATAGAGATGCCCCTGTGCTCCTCTTTTCACTCAGGGTTGTTTTAGCTATTCAGGGTCTTTTGTTTTTCCAAATGAAATTAAGGACTTTTTTTTCCAAGACTGTGAAGAAACTCTTGGGGATTTTTAATTGGGATTGCGTTAAATCTATACAAGAGTTTGGGTAGAATGGACATTTTTACAATGTTACTTTTCCCAAAGCATGAGCATGGGATGTTTTTCCATCTTCTGATGTCTTCTTCAATTTCTACTGTGGTTTAAAAAATTTTTTGTAGAGATCTTTGGTGTCTTTGGTTAGGTTTATTTTATTGTTTTTGAGGCTATAATGGGTGGGAAGGTGTCCTTGAATTCCTTCTCCAGTTGCTTGTTGCTGGTGTAAAGAAAGGCCACTGATTTTTTAGGTTAATTTTGTATCCTGCCATTTTGTTGAAGCTGTTAATTATTTCTAGGAGTTTTCTGGTTGAGTTTTTAGCATCCCTTAAGTAAACAATCATATCATCAGCAAATAGGGATAGCTTGACTTCCTCTTTTCCAATTAGTATTCCTTTAATTTCTTTTTCTTGCCTTATTGCTCTAGCAAGTGTTTCAAGCACTATATTGAAGAGGAGTGGTGACAAGGTGCAGCCTTGCCCAGCTCCTATCTTTAGTTTCTGTCATTTCCCATTTAGGATGATATTGGCCGTGGGTTTCCTGTATATGGCTTTGATTACATTGAGGAATAATCCCTCTAATCCAATTCCCTCTAGGGCTTTAAGCATGAAGGGATGCTGGATTTTGTGAAAGGCTTTTTCTGTGTCAATTGAGATGACGGTGTGGTTTTTGTCTTTCAGTCCATTTATATGCTTGATGATATTTATTGATCTTCATATGTTGAACCATCCCTGTATCTCTGGTATGAATCCAACTTGGTCATGAGGGATGATTTTCTTGATGTGGGTCTGTATGCGATTTGCCAGTATCCTGTTTAGAATTTTGGCATCTGTTTTCATTAGGGAGATAGGTCTATAGTTCTCCTTTTTTGTTGTATCTTTGCCTGGTTTTGGTAATAGAGTGATGCTGTTTTCATAGATGGAATTTGGGAGAATTCCCTCTGTTTGTATCCTTCTAAATTATTTGAGTAATAATGGTTGTAAGTCTTTTTGAAATGTTTTATAGAATTCTACCATGAAACGGTCTGGACCTGGGCTTTTATTAGCTGGGAAGTTTCTTTTTTTTTTTTTTGTATGTGTATGAATGTATTGTTTGCATGCTTCAATTTCTTCATATATTATGGGTCTGTTTAAGCTGTCAATCTCTTCTTGATTGAGCTTTGGTGAGTCCCAGGATTTCAGATATTCATCCATTTCTTCTAGGTTTACAAACTTGGTAGAGTATAGGTTTTTGCAGTATTTCCATAGAATTTTCTGGATCTTTTCCTTGCCTGTTGTGATATTTCCCTTTTCATCATGGATTGCATTGATTTGGAGTTAATTCCTTCTTTCTTTCGGTTAACCAGTCTAGAGGTCTGTCTATCTTGCTTATTCTTTCAAAGAACCAACTTTTAGATTCATTGATTTTTTATTGTTTTCTTTGTTTCTATTTCATTGATTTCTGCTCTGATTTTTGTTATTTTTTCCTGTCTGTTGCATTTAGGTTTCATCTGTTGTTGCTTCTCAAGTGCTTTTAGCTGCAGTGTTAGGTTGTTCACTTTTGCTCTTTCTGTTTTTCTAATGTAGGCACCCAGGGCTATAAACTTCCCTCTTAGGACTGCTTTTAAGGTATCCCATAGGTTTTGTTGTGTTGTATTGTCATTGTCATTCAGTTCCAGGAATGTTTTTATTTCTTTCTTTATCTCTTCCTTGACCCATTCATTATTCAAGAGTGTGTTGTTTAGTCTCCATGTGTTCTTGTAGGCAGGAGGGCTTGTCCTGGTGTTGATGTTGAGCTTCATTGCACTGTGGTCTGACAGGATGCATGAAATTATTTCAATCTTTTTGTATTTGTAGAGGTTTCTTCTGTGTCCCAGGATGTGGTCAATTTTGGAGAATGTTCCGTGGGGTGCTGAGTAGAAAGTGTATTCTCTGGTATTAGGATGGAATATTCGGTAGAGGTCTATGAGGTCCATTTGGTGTATCATATCGTTCAGTTCAGATGTCTCTCTGTTTATTCTTTGTCCTGTTGACCTATCCAAAGGACTCAGTGGGGTATTGAAGTCCCCTACTATGAGTGTGCTGGGGTTAGTGTGTGACTTGTGGTCCTGGAGAATTGTCTTTATAAAGTTTGGTGCACCAGAGTTTGGTGCATATATATTCATAATTGTGAAATCTTCTTGGTGAATTGTTCCTTTGATAAAAATGTAATGGCCTTCTTTGTCTCTTCTGATTTCTTTTACTTTGAAGTCTATTTTGTCTGATATTAAAATAGCCACACCTGCTTTCTTTTTGGTACCATTTGCTTGGAACATTTTTTTCCATCCTTTCACTTTAAGGTGGTGCCTGCCCTTGAAGGTAAGATGTGTTTCTTGTAGACAGCATATCAATGGATTCTTTTTCCTAATCCAATCTCCCAGTCTATGTCTTTTGATTGGGGAATTTAGTCCAATAATATTTAAGATTATGACTGATAGGCTTGTGTTGCTTCCTTTTGCCTTATTATCCATTTGAGATTTGGGTTTATGTTTCTACTTCTGCAGTTATGCTTTTTTTGATTTCTCTTTCTAGGTCCCTGGGGATGATTGCTCCTTTCTTCTGTCCTTTGAATTGCTTCAAGTATTCTCTGAAAGGTTGGTTTTCTGGGCATGTATTCTTTAAACTTGTTTATATCATGGAAGGTTTTTCTCTCTCCTTCAACTATAATTGACATTTTTGCTTGGTATATTAACCTGGGTTGGCATCTATTGTCCTTTAATACTGGGAATGCTTTGCTCCACATTCTTCTTGCTTTCATAGTTTGCACTGAGAAATCAGTTGTAATTCTGATAGGTTTCCCCTTATAGGTTACTTGTTTTTCGCTTGTGGCTTTAAGGATTTTGTCTTTGTTTTGGGTGTCTAGCATTTTAACTATGATGTGGCATGGAGAGTTTCTTTTCTGATCTTATCTGTTTGGAGTTCTATGTGCTTCTTGTTTTTGTATTGGTTCATCTTTTTTTAGTTTGGGGAAATTTTCATCTATTATTCTGTTGAAGATCTGATCAATACCATTCTCTGGGGATTCTTCTTCCTCTATTCCTATGATGCAGAGGTTTGATCTTTTCATAGTGTCCCATAGTTCCTGGTTGTTCCATTTTTGTTTATTTTAAAATTTTTCATAATCTTTACTTGAGATTTTTAGTTGTTCTGTGTTATCTTCCAGGTCTGATATTCTTTGTTCTGTTTCCTCCATTCTGCTTCTGAGGCTTTTTTCATTCCTTTCCTCTTGATTGGATGAGTGTTTGATTTCCTTTTTCATTTCCTCTTCTGATTTCTTTAGTATTTTTACTTCCTTTTGGAGCTTCTCAATCCCTTCCTGTATCCCTTTTCTTAGCTGGTTGTTTTCCTTATCTTTTTCAGAATGGGATCTTTTCAGTTTTTCCACTTCCTTCAGGAGTTTGTCATTCTGTCTCTCTAGGTTCTTCTTGAGTTCTTCATTCTCTTTTCTTAATTCATTGATTTGCTCTTTATAATCTTGTAGTTCTTTAAGTATGTTCACAATTGTGTTTCTGATATCTGTGTCCTGGGCCATCCCCAGGTGGATCCCACTGTAGGAATCTTCCACAGGGTTGGTAGAGCTTGGTGTGGGATTATCCTGCACCTTTTCCTTGTTGTCTCTTCTTTGTGCTCCTGGCATATGGGCTTTTCCTTGCCTGTATTCCAATGTGAGTCCCAAATGCCTCTTCACTGTGTTGAAGGCTTGTTTTGCTTGCCTCCTTCTGATGACTTCATAATCCTAATTGTGGAGTGGTGCTCTTTAGCCCGCTCCTGGTATCTGTGGTTCATGGGGACTTGGGAGATCTCTGATCTCAAGACTCACACAAACCTACCTTTTATACCAGCTGGGAGGATAACTCCACCCCCACAGCCACAAAAGGCAATCAAGCAGAAGAAAGACACCTAGATTAACCAGATTAAATCAAACAGCAATCTACCTTGCTGAAGCACCCAGTTCCTAACTACCTGTGGTTCAGGTGGTCTTGGGAGATCTCCCAAGTTATATAAAATTAAAATGGAAAAATGCAAATCAAGAAATATGATATGGAAATAACATATAGTTTGTTTTCAGAAGATACAGTTTTAATATAGGTGCGACGTACCAGGCTGGTGTAACTTAGCCTTTCTTGGTGCTTAAGGACCATACCAATTTGGCCGAGGGACCTAAGGGATAACTTTGTTCCTTGCCATCAGAGGTCAACCAAGTCTTTGGGGACTATGCATGGGGGCATCTCTTGAAATGCCCTGCAAATATCTGTCACCAGTCTTCCTGTTCAGGGAGGTCTTGGCAATCCAGTAATGGACTTCATCCAGTGTCCAGTCTATAAAGATGAAAGTCTGCTCATGCTTCAAAAAGGGAAGCCTGGTCTAGGAAGACCTGATTTTGTCCTCCAGTGGATGGAACTCGTAAATGAAAAGCTGAAAAGAGCCAGGGGATCCCACCCTCCCCCACCAAAAAAAAAAACAAAAACCAAGAGACCCCTGAGGGCCAGATACTCAACTGACCTTAAGAAAACAAAAACCTAGTGGGGCATGGTGGCACATACCTTTAATCCAAGTACTCGGGAGGCATAAGCAGGCAGATCTTTGTGGGTTCAAGGTCAGCCGGGTCTACAGAGTGAGTTCGAGGACAGCTGGTCTATAGGGAGACCCTGTCTCAAAAAGAAAAAAACAAAAAGGAAAACAAAAATAAAACCTTGGTTAATCAGGGCTGTGTGGCTTCAAGCATCCAAAAGGAAAGTAAAACCAGGAATAAATAATCAGTAAGGCCTGAGAAACTGTGCTTCAGATATAAAGCTTGAGATCCTAGTAAAAAAACAAAAAGAAAAAAAGAGAGACCTCTGTTGTTTGACCTACCTTCAATTCTTATGGGCAAGTGCATCTACTCTGTGACTGCTACTGCTTTTGCCATTCTTCAAAGACATGAGACACAGTTATTTAACCCTCAAATAGGGACAGAAGACTCAAGTCTCCCCAAGAATCCTCCAGAACTTCAATGCCAAATGGGAACTACTGAGATATCCAGCTTGAGGACTGAGCACCTACGGGGATTTCAGCCTTGTCAGAGTATAGACTGCCAGTGTTAGACTACCCAGGCTGTATCATGGAGGCCAGTACAGGAAGATCAACACAGGACACATGCTTACCGGACCTCATTTGTAGGACCTTGGGAGGGAAAGACCCCAGTGTGGAGCACAAGGGTAAGATTGATGTTTGTTTGGACTTGCCACGTAGGAACCTTCAAACACTTCATTAAGGAAAACATGACATCATTTAGCGACAAAAAGAAAATAAGAAAAAAAAAAAAGAATCCCTCCCAATTCAGTGATCATGTGATATGTTATGTACATATTGTATGCTATGGGCTATATTCATTATATATATATCTATGATACCAAGTAGTATATAATTACAAACGTTACGAGAACCAACAACAAAAGAACTGGAAAATAAAACTTTGGACAGACTCAGAAAAAGATGCAAGACATGTATTGCAGATTGCAGGAACACAGGTGGGGTGGGGGGGTATGGAAAGGGAAGTGCCTCTAAATTCGATTGAGAAATGATGTATTATATTTGGGAAAAGTTTAATAACAATACAAAATAAATTAAAAAAAGAAAAAAATTAAAAAATAAATTAAAATGTTTTATTGAAAAATTAAAAAAAATGAAGATCAGCACTTCAAAAATTTGTCCTTTCATCTAAGTGTTGTTAAAATTCATAAATATTTGGGCTGGAGAGATGGCCTAGCGGTTAAGAGTGCCAACCGCTCTTACAGAGGACCTGGGTTCGATCCCCAGCATCCACATGGCTGCCGAGAACCGTCTGAAACTCCAATTCCAGGAGAACTCCAGTTCCAGGGGAATCTGAGACCCTCTTCTGACCTCCACGGCATTGCACGACAGGGGTGCATAAACTTGCATGCAGACAGTACACTCATACACATACAGAAATAAAAAAAAATTTTTTTAAAAATTTAACACCCTTAATTCATAAAAATTCAATCCCCTTAAATTGTATTGTCTCCGGAGTTCTTCTAAAAGAGAACAAATAGATGTTTACATTCCGAATGAATGAAGAAGCATCTTCACAAATCTGGCCATGTGTGAAATAGTGGCACAAATCCTATGGAAGTAACCAATCACTTTCCCATTGGACTTAAGCCCTCCTCCAGAGGAGGGCTTCGAAATTTTCTGTGGAATTCTAGCCACAAATGGGACATCTATATCACAGACCCTCTCCCCAAGGCTCAGAGACTATTGCAGATCATAAGAGTCAGAGACTGGGAAGGAACAGAGGGAAGAAGTATGGTCTGGACATGATGGGACCTGCTGCACTCATGAAATTGTGATAGCCTGCATAAAACCTGCACAACAGCAAGTCAGTCAGCAGATTAGCAATGAAGGGAAAGGGGCTTATGAGCCCCAGCCCATATCTGAGGAGCTGTGCACAGACAATGGTTGTAGTTTTAAGGGTAGATCAGCTGAGCACCAGTGGGTGGCCGCACACCCCTGAAGGTATTGCCAGCACAGATTTGACTCACTGGGTTATAAAAAATATAAAAATGAAAAGGAGTACACAACTTTGGAATAGATGGGAGATTGGAATGGATTGGGAAGGAATTAGGGACAGGAGTGGGAGAAAGTATGATCATGTTATGTTGTATCCATGTATGAAATCCTCCAAGAATTAGTAAAAGTAATGTGTTTTTTAAAAGAAGGAAAGAAATCCGAGAAGAGACTTTGAAGGAAGCCCTGTGCATATGAGGCTTGTCTGAAGAAGAAAGTTACTCCCACAGCTCGAGAGATGATTCAGTCATTAAGACAGCATGTTGTTCTTCCAGTATACCCGATTTCAGCTCCCAGCGCCCAAGTGGGCAGTTCACAACTACCTGTAACTGACGCTCCTGGGCATCTGATGTTCTCTTCTTATTCTTATCTCCATGGACACACACAAACACACAAACACACACACCATGGACACACACAAACACACAAACACACACACACACACACACACACACACCTGTAAAAAGAATATAAAAGAAGGTAGGGCCTGGCAATTGGATAGCCCATCTACATTTGCTCAGTGGACCATGTCTATATGTGTGAGAAAGATCACTAGGGAGTCTAAGAAATTTATTGCTAACTAAATGTGAGAATCTTTTTTTCTGAAATGTTTCCTATTACTATTGGAACTTTTACCATGTATCCAAGTTAATCCTACACTTTAAGATCATTTAATACTATGTATTCAATCTGCCTTCCTACTGAGTAGTTGGCTTGTTTAAATTTAACTTGTCTTTACAAAAACCATATAAATAACCTTATAAGACCCTGGGCTCCCCAGGTAACCAACTTTTACAAGCTAAGTTAAACATATAACATAACTTCTATCTTAAAAGATGATCCCTATTTCTCCCTCAGGACCCTTCCATGCCCCTGGACTAGAATAATGCATTTGCGTATGTATGTTGTGATAATATCATCACTGCAAGCAGCAAAGTTGGAAGCAATGAAACCTACACAATATTGGTTGAAAACAGCATAAAAACATGGGCTGATAATATCTATTTGTGCTTTTGTATGCTTTTCTGGGTCAGTAGGGAGTTGGAAACAAATCTTGTAAAACTTGAGTTAAAGATTCTTTTTAAAATATTTTATTTATTATTTTTATTTTATGTACATGAGAGTATTGCCTGCATTTATGTAAGTGCATGTTGTGCAATGACCACGGAGGTCAGAAGAGGTCATCGGATCCCCTGGAACTAGAGTTACAGATGGTTATTAGCTGCCATGTGGGGGCTGGGAATCAAACCCTGGTCCTCTGTAAGAGCAGTCAGTGCTGTTAACCCCTGACCTATCTCTCCAGCCTCGAGTTGAAGATTCTTTAAGACATAGTTCCTCATTCATTTCCCATACCATGTTGGATGTGCTGTTTAAGTAAAAGATGGAGGAGGAAGAGTTCTAGGAGGAATCAGAACCAAATGTTCTGAGAATATATTGTGTTCACTCGTGCTCATCATCAAAATTAAATAATATAGCACAAATGTGTGAATGTTAACAAATAGGAAAATTGAAATCAATAACCAATACTTCAATCTAATAAAATCTTGTTTTACAATGGAGAGTTTGTTTTTCAAAGATAAAGAAACATTTTTCTGTTTTAGCCAGGCAGCGTGGTGCATGCCTTTGATACCTGCAGAGGCAGAGGTAGGTGGATCTCTTTGAGATCAAGGCCAGCTGGGGATATAGGGAGGTACTATCTCAAGAATAAAACCAAAACCAAGTGATATAAGTTAAATTCATTTTTAAAATAACACTTTTATTAATTCATCGAGAATTATGTACATTGTATTTGATTATAATCATCCCTTACATCCTCCCTGAATCACCCATACCTCCCTACCCAGTCAACTCTCTATCCTCTTTTGATATGGCCCATTAAATAAAATTTGTGTTGTGCAAATACTCAGGTGAAGGACCAGCCCCTAGAGCATGATCATTTCCAACAGCTACTCAGGAAAGGATGAGACTTCTTGCCTCTCTCCATCCTTCATGCTGCAATTTTGTCTGCTTTGACCTTGAGCATGTCTTGAGCACACTGTCACATCAGCTGTGAGTTCATATTTGCAACTGCCCTGTTGTGCCCAGAAAACACTGTAATCTTGTAGTTATCCACTGCAGCTGGGTTTTACACTCTTTCTGCCTTTCTTCCACAATAATCCCTGGGCCTTGGAGGAATAAGATGTGTCATTTAGGGCTGAGCACTCTGCAGTCTTCTAGTCCCAACATGTTGAGCAGTTTGGGTCTCTCTGTTGGATCACTGTCTACTACAAAAAGAAGCTTTTCTGACTAGGGTTAGAAGAGCTCATAATGATAAAGTAAAATGGTACCGAGTGACGCTTACCTAGCAGAGAGTTTACCTTTTGCATATATTGATCACAAGCATTACTTCTAGCCATTACAGAAGATTTTGTTAACTTTTGGTTGTAGAATAACTCATACATTGAGAGCGTGGTCCCAGCTGGTACTGTTGGAAGGTGGAGGAAACGTCAAGTGATAGAGCCCAGCAAGAGATCTTTAGGCCATGGAGGGTATGTCCTTGAAGGGAATAGTAAGACCATTGTCCCTTTTTTCTTATTTTTAATTCCTGGTTATAAGATGAGTCACTTTGCTCTTCCATGACCTTCCCATCATGATGTGGTAACTTATTACAAAACCAAAACAGAGGAGCCAACCTATCAAGCATTCAAACTTCTAACTCTGTGAGTCAAAATAAATTGTTTCTCTATAAGTTGGCCATCTTGGGCTCAAACTGTTACCATGGTGAAAAAAAAACTTTGTAACACAACTATAACACATTGGGTTGTCTTTTTTTGTGTGTGTGGTGGTGAAACTTTGTTGCTGAGAATTGAACCCAGAGCTTTGTACACAGTAAGCAAGAGCTCTACTACTGAGCTTTATATAACCTCATCTTGTTTGGTCATCTTTATATTTAATAACCATCCTGTAAATAAAATAGCCATAATATGAGAGTGAATTATAGGAAAATGCTAATATTTAATACTAAAAAATAGCAGATATATTAATTCTTGTATGGCCCTAAAGAAATAATTAAGGGAAAGGACATTCAGATATCCCTTGTTCTCAATATCAAGCAGTTTGAAAATATGCTGCAAAGGATCCTTTGCAAATCTCGCTTCAGGATTTAATCAACAGTAATCAAGGAGATACAGTCACTACCATTCTAATTGATCTGAATGGCTTCTGGACTTACAAGAACAGAGAAGCCCTTGTTGCCAATGGCAGTGAGAATTCTTCAGACCTTGATGATACATGATCTCTGAAAGACTAGACTCTTCATTAAGATGCTTGAATGCTGCATGTGAAAACTTTGAGGTAGAATCATTAGGAACAACCCAAATAAAACTTATCATATGCTTATACAACAACAACAAAAATAGTCGATATAAATATGACATAAAAATAACTTATTTCTGTCAAGTCTGAAGTATAGATGGCTTTAATAGTAAGAATGGCCATGGAAATTATGTGTATCTTAATTTCTATAATTTAAAAATATTTTTGCAGCATCAAAACTGCATTAAAAAGTTTTAGAAATTCTTAGTAAATGAGCTGGAGAGATGGCTCAGTGATTAAGAGCACTGACAGCTTTTTTGGAGGACCTGGGTTTGTATCCCATCCACATAGTAGCTAACAACCACCAGTAGCTCCAGTTCCAGGGAATTTGACGCCTCCTTCTGTCCTCCTTGGGCATTGCATGACACTGGTACACTTACATAAATGTAAATATAACAGATAAACATAATAAAAACTAAATTTTAAAAAAGGAAGCCCTTAGTAAGTATAGTTTTCTGATATTAATAATCTCTTCTGAATTAATCTTTGAGATTTGAGTTTAGCCTTTTTACATGAAAAGGAAAATATTAACTCTCATTTTAAAAGTTTTTGAGAGCCAGAAATTTTTTCCTCTCTGAAGAGGAAAAGAATAATTAAAAAGTCCTCAAAATGCCAAAAATGCCTCGCCAGACTTTCCATTTTCCCTTGTAGGATAATATTTTTCTCATAAAAAATAATTTAGTTACTTTAGGTGGTACTTATTTTTCAAGCAAATATGTATGGTGTTTTACAGAGCAGATGTGGATTACCAGTAAGCAGAGCACAGCATTTTGGAATAATTCCCACACAAGGTACACGAATATGCTTTTTAAGCAACTCCTGATATTTCCCAAGAGATTTTGCTTTAAAGTTAAAAAATAATCAAAAAATGCCATGGCTCTAAGATAGAAGTTTATTGTGTGCATTTTCCTGTTTGCTTCCTGCAGCTGTAAACATCTTAGCTAATGCCTCATTTGCCTGCTAGCAGCATCAACAAGGTTTGGGCCACTGAATCCTAGTCAGGAGACTGCAACTTCTTTGTCAATTTGGTTATAATTTCTTAGTGACTTTCTCAGTCACATCTGGACTATTCTTTTTTGTGCCTCTGGTTTACTTGTATCACTTAATTTTTAAAAATTAGAGAGCAAAAGATGACATGAATCCACATGAGAGATATGGTGTTATACTTGAGATGATTCAACCCCTTTCTCTGAAATATTAACATTAACGATAGAGATTCTTCAGATTGGGAAAGTAGAGGATCAACACAGTTCTGGAAGGTGCTTGCCAAACATCCAGGATCATCAGGTGGTCAAAGTTAGGGTTAGGTTAGGGTTAGGGTTAGGGTTTAGGGTTAGGGTTAGGGTTAGGTTAGGTTTAGGGTTAGGGTTAGGTTAGGGTTAGGGTTAGGGTTAGGTTAGGGTTAGGGTTAGGGTTAGGTTAGGGTTAGGGTTAGGGTTAGGTTAGGGTTAGGTTAGGGTTAGGGTTAGTGTTAGGGTTAGGGTTAGGTTAGGGTTAGGGTTAGGGTTAGGTTAGGGTTAGTGTTAGTGTTAGGGTCCTGGAAGGGTTCAGAGGTTGACTGCACTGAGCCTTGTATTTAGTAAACTCACTGCTCTCCAAAGCTACTTAGGAAATTCCGCCTTTGAAGTATCACCTCATTATTGAATGTCAGAAATGCTAAATTTGAGATTAAAATAATCAAAATAAAAACAATGGCTGAAATGGGTTAATGGGTAATAAGGAAAGAAAGAGGACAGAAAATTAAAAATTATGTAAAAAGTTCAATGTGGGCTTGGAAGCCATGCCAATTATACAGCTTTGCATTTCGTAGGATGTATCAGGAAGTGCAAGCAGAAAGGTTGCCCTGTCTGAACTTTGAAAGGAAGAAAAGCCTCAAATTGCTACAGACATCAAACCCCTCGATGGATCCTACTTGTAAGAACTATTTATAATGATTCCTAATGATACTTACCTTCTAGGTGCTGTAAGATTTTAATATGAGTGACTTTCTTATGTCCACTGCATAGAACAAGGAGAAATATGATCATGATGAGGTCGTTCTCTAACTGTAAATTGGAGTCAACTGTTATAGAGGTAATCTCTTATAAAACTGGTAAAGCTGCCTTCTTTAATTGACTAATAGACATAGGAACTGTGAAAAGTATTATTCTCTATTCATATCCAAATATAATACTAAAGTCTCCTTAAGCTATGCACTTAAGCAAAATATATTAATACAGGAGAGATCTGATATCAGCAATGGATTATTCTACCAGGGAGATGTTGGCCAGAGGATCCAAACCCCCCAAAAGTAAAGGCTTCTTGCCTGTAAACTGGGATACCTGCAAGAAGAGAGGCGATAAGTCCCTGCTGTCGAAGACCTGATATAAGCATAGGAATGATGCATTGAGACCTCACTTGCAAGTGTACAGTTGGTTGCTGGAATACCAGAGAGTGTTACTAAAGGCCACTAAACCAATAAAGCAAATATAGATCTCTTTGAGTCAAGCAAGACTCCTCTGTCAACACCAGCTACACCTACCTGCCTGGAAATACTGTGCAGAAGTGGCAGCCATATGTCTGTATATCCCAAATCTAATTGGCTATTAGCTCTCTCCTTGGAGGAATAACCCATGGCTGATGCCACAAGCTTACATCCTCTAGTGGTTATCAGATGTTATAAGCCACAGTAAGACCCTGTCATATTTTACAAAAAAAAAAAAAAAAAAAACGTAATTCTGGATTAACATACCATACAAATATCTGTGTCTATACCAAAGTAAACCTGCCATAAACAATTAGTACTGTTTAAATACCTAATATATCTAATTGCTTGTGCTTCAGTTAGTTGGATTGAAAGGTTATTCTGGAAACTGTCAGCCCTGAAAGGAAACAACCAGAATTGACCAGAGTCCAAGACAACTCCAGAGAAAGTAGACTGTTTTGCTTCTCGTCCACCTGTGCCCCTTTTCTAAGCCTAAGGAGCAATCTGTGGAAGAGGGGGCATGAAAGAATGTAAAGGTCGATTGAATGAAGTGAACCTACAGAAATATATGTCTGGCACCTCATTTGATCAACTGATTGAACATACAAGCCACCCCATTGCTGGATGGTGGGAACCCATGGGCTGTGGTGGGTTGGGGGCACAAGCTGCTTGCAAATTGGTTTTACATGAAGGATGCTTGTACTCATAAATTATTACGTATTGTTAAAAATGAAAAAAAATAAGTAATAAAAATTAAAAAAGAAAATAAAAAAAGAAAAGTCAATATGTGGTCTTTACTACATAAGCTGGCAGTCTATGGTAATGGTAATTCTTTTTATTGGGGGGGTCTTTTCGAGACAAGGTCTCCCAGTAGCCCCAGCTGTCCTGGAATTCTCTGTAGACCAGGCTGGCTTTGAACTCCCAAAGATCCACCTGCCTCTGCCTCCCAAGTGCTAGGATTAAAGGTGTGCACCACCATGGCCGGTTTACAGTAATTCTTGAATAAATCTGGAGAGAGTCATGCTCTGGGTAGCTCTGCTAACACTAATACCCCTACATATTATCTTTGTGAGTTCAAGGTCAGCCTGGTCTATAGAGTGAGTTCCAGGACAGCTGGGGCAACAGGGAGACCCTGTCTCGAAAAAAAAAAAGAAAAAAAAAAAAAGAAATGTTAGTATTAGTAACTGGTTAAGATACTGAAAACCTAAGTGGTTATGGAATATAACCATGATGCTGATTCAGAGAATGTCAAGGTCACTGTCAAATTCAGATCTACCAGGCTTTCCTCTCTACCTTGATTTCCTAGCAAGCATGAAAATTGGCTTGAGTGGGACATATGGGGGATGCAAACCCTGTAGCTTTCTTGGTGTGCATTCTCCTTAACATTGCTGCAGCCTCTCAGCTGTGCTGCCTCTCAGTTTCACTGGCCCTGAGAACATAGACACTGCCTTTGGGCTTTGTGAATTCTGCTGGGGCTTTGTGAAGTATATACTGGGGTGCTACAACTAAGTTTTACAAATAAGTTTCCTTAAAACAGTGTTAATTTTGTCTCATATTGTGGAGGCTTTAAATATGAAGTCACGTTGCCATGCTTCCTCTGAAACTGAGAGCTCCCTTACTTTTCCTTGGATTCTGATGGTTCACTGGGAATTCTGGTCATCTTGGGTAGAAATTACTTTAGAGTAAACCCTATTTTGGCCTCACAAGGTTTTTGCCTGTGTGTCCACTTAAACATGGTAGTCTTCATAAAAGGAAACCACTCATGTTTACCATAAGTTGACTTCAAGTTTAACCCAAGGCATCTATAATGTCCATATTTCCAAATGAGGTACAGTTCTTGGGAATGGATGGTGAAGATTTCAGTATAAATCTGCTTCTCTCATTATTTTTTCTATACTTCCTAAGTTTCAGTTGCTCTGTAGTCATGGCCCTTGAGAACTTGGTCAGACATATCATCTTTCTAGAAGACAATAGAATTCTAGATTCAGAGTAACATAATTTTGGTAACTGTGTTATACTTATGTAATTTCCCTGTGGATTTTTTTAAGAATCATTGAACATATTGGAAGCAGAGTGAGGAATTAATAAATTGCATGATTTGAAGCCCTGGCCCTTTCCTGCCTTTCCATTACTATTCCTGCATTGCTGTGGTTTCTTTTCACACAAATCATTGCCACACATCATTTTCATCAAGGTTTCTCATCTCTTACTCTTTCTCAGTAGAACAAGAGTCAGTCTCTGAGACCAAATGAAAATTTAAAAGTTGAGAAAGGTTAGAGATTACATTCTCTTCTCATTTTATGTTTGAACATTCAAGAGAGATCTCAACCTGTTATGGGAAATCAACACCCAAGAACATAGGCACTTTATCCAGAGGGTTGGAAACTCTCCATTTCACATCTGTGCTCTCAGATGGGCTAATGCTCTGAAATTCTGGGCAACCTTCTGGTTCAGTTTGTTGGTTTTATAGAGTTTTACATGGTATCTCTAGCAACTGATTCATTGATGTGTTTAAACTATAATTTCCAATAATTTCCGATAATTTCCAACTTCGTTATCTATGTCAGAAGGTAGCATGAGGCAATTTCAGGGAAACACTTTTTCTTCATTAAGCAGTTAAAAGTTAACTCTAAAGTAAGACTTAGTGGAAGCTACTTAGATATACTTACAATTGAATTTAGTAAACTGGGGTCCCATCAAATAACTGTGGTATTTCTGGTTTTCTGAGATCTACATTTCTACTGCTATTTCCTCTATCAACTAATGTCAAGCACATATTAATTAAAGTAGTAGATGGCAGTTACTATGTCTGAAAACACAGAGCAAAATATAGAACCATGTAAGAGAAATTGAGCATACAAATCACATTGAGCATACAAATCAATATTAAACTTAGAGATTACATATTTTTCCTCTTCAAAGGCAAGGAAGGTACCTAGCAAAGAGTAGATGACATCAATGAATGGCCACAGAAACCACATTCCAAGGCTTGCTGCCTCTGCTATAGCAACTGCAGACATAGTGTGGTAGTTTGAACAAGAATTTCCCACATTGGCTCTGAGTATTTGTACATTTTGTCCCCAGTTGTTGGCTCTGTTATAGGGGGGGTTTGGAGGTATAGCTTTACTGAAGGAAGCAGGACAATGGGGTGTCTTTAGCCTTGCTCACATCCAGTTCTGCTCTTTGCTTCCTATGTCTGCTTGAAGATGTGAGTGCTTAGCATTCTGTTCTAGCTGCCTCCTGTTATGCCTTCCTGCCATAATGGACTTTTATCCTTCTGAAAGAGTAAGTTTAATAAACTCTTTCTTCTATAAATGAACTTAGTATGGTGTTTTATCATATCAACAGAAAAATAAATAATACAGCAGTTGATGCCAGCAGCTGTTGCTGTGAGTAACCTGACCTTGCTTTATGAGGACTGTGGAAGTGTTTGAATGTTTGGACTAGAAAAGCCCTTCAATGCTGTAAGGAGAGCTTAATGGGCCATTCTAGTAGGAGACCAGCTCAAGGTGTATAGAGGTCCAACTCAAGATGTCCCAGGGGTAGATGGAAACAAGATCTTAAATGGAAACTGGGATATTTTGGCTGAGTCTAGCTGCTCTTTTCCCACAACCTAAGAAGTTGCAAAGGCTAAATTAAAATGTAATGGAGTAATTTTTTGACATAGGAAGTTTCAAGACAGCCTAATATTCAATCAGTGGCATGGCTATTAATGGTGAATATATTATACAGATATACAATGAAAAAAGCAAGTGGGACAGAAATAAATACAAAATGCACAGTTTGAATTGAAAAAGAGCAGTAGGAAGCTTAGTAACACTGGAGCTAAGCTACCCAGAGCATATGTTGAAAGAGAGGCTCTCCTGGATAAGGATATTAGAGTCATTCGGAGTGAGCTCCAGATTTGCACTTGAACAATGAAACTAGTACCCTCAAGGCAAGGCTCCACCCAGCTAAGCTTCCAACGTGTGAAAGGAAAAGGCCTAAGGAGTTTTCTGCTCTAGAAAATGATAACATACAATATCATATGCTGATAATGTGGATAAAGTTAGCCAGAGTCCTTCCCAGGTGGTTGGCAGAACTTGGCAGTGTCCTTTACATTAGGAGCATAAAAGATGAAAGACTAATGGGGTCATTGGTTCTTCCTCCGTGGTTTCAGAAAGCTTCAAAGGCCAATCAGCATGTAACAGGGGAGTCCCTGCTTAAAGGAAGCCCCAAGAGCCCACTGTGTGATGCTGTGACAATCAAGCATAGTTAGGAATGGAGACCCCAAGATGGTGGAGATGCCAGACCCATGAGACATCTGCCAAGATCAGCTGCATACAGGGATTAATAGCAGCCCAAGGGAGAGAGACATATTGCAGGCAGAAAACTTAGATAAGGTCAGTTACATCAGCCCTTTTATACTAAAGTCTTAGACATCAGATAGGAAGCTACAGGATATGGTGTTTTCCCTGCTGATTTTTGGTCTTGCTTTGGTCCAGTACACCCTTAATATGTCTCTATTCCTCCTTTCTGAAATGGGAATATGTATTCTGTGTATTTGAAGTATATAATTTGCTTTTATATTTTACAAGTTCTTACAGTTAAGACATTGCTTTGATTCTCAGTAGAGACTTTGGACTTTTAGAATAGTGTTGACACTGTTAAGGATTTTTGAAGTTGAACTAAATGCATTTTGCATTATGAAATGTTCATGAGCCTATGTGGACCAGGGTGTGGAGTGTGGTAATTTGAATGAGAATATCTCATTAGCTCCAAATATGTCAGCACATTGTTCCCAGTTTGTGGCTCTGCTTGGGAGTTTTAAGATGTGTGGCTTTACTGGAGGAAGCATGTATTGGGGAAAAGCTTTAGCCTTGCACAGTTACAGCATTTTCTCTGCTTCCTATACCTGCTTGGAGATGTGAACACTTTGCTTTCTACTGTGGCTGCTTCCTGTCATGTCTCCCTGCCATGATGGATTCTCATCCCTTTGTAACCCTAAGCCCAATAAATTCTTCCTTCTGTAAGTGGCCTTGGTCATAGTGTTTTATCCAAGTTACAGAAAGTCTATATCTATATCTATTCCTATATCTATATATATATATATATGCCATGAAATTGCTTGGAACAAGGAGAAACCATCAGAGACAGAGGAGGGGGAGCAAATGGCTTTCTAATTTAAAGACCACTACAGAACCAAGTAATGAGAAGAGGTCATGCATAGAGCAATGAATCAAAGGTGAAGACTTTCTTGGATATCCACTCTGAGCAGTTGCATATGGTCAATTGTGAACCTTCTTTACATTTTAGGGAAAGCCCTAAAAGTGTTTAGAATAGAGGATGACTTTTGACTTCAAAATAGTGCTGAATAATGTTAATTCATCTATTATCAGCAACTAATATTTGCTTCCACATATCCGAAATTAAAAGGTCCTTATGAAAACATTGTCTGTAGGCATTCTTTTGGCAGAAGCACTTAAAAGCAGTGAGCAAGTAGCTAAGCCTTGACCCCTGCTGTTATCCTCACAGACCTGTGAAGCCTGGGCTGTCTTTGACCTCTTAGGAAAGAACTTTGATCTGGAATATAGCCTGAGGTTCCCTTATCCCAATTGCCTCCCTAGGCCCCAATTGTGTGTACGTGCCCTAGCCCATGCCAGGATTGGTATAAAAGCCTTGAGTTCAACATTAAATTTGAGTCTTTCTCCCGGACCTTCTTTCTGAGTCTGTATCTTTCTTTCTCCTCAAGTAACTTCTAGCAGTCCCCTACCCCCTCCTTGCCAGGAGCTCAGCTTGGGAACTGTTAGCCTACTGGCAGAAAACAGCTCCAAGACCTCATAGTACTGCCAGCCTGGTTCTAGGAGGGAAGAATATCATGTGGATTGTGGCCATGCATGGTTAAAGGACCACAAACAACTGACAATTGTCTGTGTCCCATTCCTAGATATGCAATGCCCTGGACACAGTGTGTTCCAGAAATCTGACCAGGTTTGATGGGAAGGTGTATGGGAAGGGATTATGTTCTGTGTGGATCACACTGCACTGTGTAGATGGTAGCGTGGGCAACCCAAGTGTAGTATGTGGTGCATGATTTTTTTTTTTTTGGTCTTTTTGAGATGGTGTCTCCCTGTAGCCCCAGCTGTCCTGGAACTCGCTCTTTAGATCAGGCTGGCCTTGAACTCATAAAGAACCACCTGCCTCTGCCTCCCAAGAGCTAGGATTAAAGACGTGCGTGACCACGCCCGGCTTGATGTTTTGATCAATGATAGTCTTCATATAAGATTGCTGTTCCATTAGATACTAATAGAGTTGAAAGATTTTTCAATCTCCTGTTGGCCTATCCATAGTGAAGTCACAGCACAATGTTGTGCTCATCTGTATGTAGAAAAATAAGTGGAAATAAATTATTGCACATTTATATGAAAGTTTGGCACATACAATGAGAACATAATGACTGACAATAATGATAAACAAGGCTACTGCTTTGTGTGTTTATTGGTCTACACATTTTAATTTTAGTGTTCTACATTTAAGAATAGTTTACTATAAGTCAGAATGTTGTGTTACTCTATTGATGTCCTATATCTAACATTTACCCCTTAACTTCACTGTGTCACCAGGCCATATTAAGTTACACCAACTAGATTTGTGTAATTACTCTCTATGATATGACCTTTGAATTAAAAAAAATCACACAAAAATTTATTCATCAGGACATACCCCTATCATTACGGGAGGCCTGACTTTACTGGATTCACAAGAAAGAATTTCCAGCAAAATTCAAGCAGACAAGCAGATCATTCAAGTTACTTGTCAGGGAATGCCAGACAAAGTGGGTAGGTACTAAAACTATGGAGTTTTAGTGAACATGAGTCTGGAAAAATACTTTGACCCCAATTAAGAAGCTGACTATTGAATACTTTTAATCCTTAAATAGGGGCAGAAAACAAGGTACAGTGCACCTGAACAAAGAGCTTATTCCTTTGTGCAAACATGATATTCCTTAAACAGCCCTCATTCTTCTTATATTTCAAAAAACTTCTTTTAATTATGTGTATATGTTTTGGGGGGGTATTTTCACATAAGTTTAGGTACCCATCGAGGCCAGCAGAGGGTATTGGAGCCCTGGGAGCTGGACTTATAGGTTGTTGTGAACCACCTGATTGAGCACTGGCAACCGGACCTGCATCCTCTGCAAGAGTCCTATGTGCTCTGACCCACTCAGCTGTCTCTCCTGTGCCCCAGCACTTCCCACTTTGCTTATATGGCTTTTGTTTAGCCCTCCAAGCATGGGATTCTGAACTGAACTGGAGAAAATACAAGTAAATGGTAATGACTAGTCCATCTTTGTGGTTTGGATATTATTGATGATTATGCAGTCTTAATTACTTTTCAATGAGAAATTCTAATTATAACATCTTGTGACCTTCTGTTCTGGCAGTACTTAACTGTCGAGAGCACAAAGCTTTTGACCTCCTTTGGAAATCCTATCAATGTTTTTCCAAGTCAAAAGAGAAAAACTACACCTTCCTTGAAGGTGCTCAGGTGATATATTGTAGGAAATTATACTAAGAACCCACAGTACATAGCCTGTCCTATTTGAGCACCCAGATGTATTAGGATAATCCGAGTAGGTGTCCCTCTGCTATGACATAATGGCTGATATTTCCATAGACATCCAGAACAACTACACAAATAAATTCTGATGCAAACAGGCAATTCTAGCATAAATGCTCACTATATGTATAGATGATATTCACTTTTGCTGTCTTTGCTAACACAGAGAAATAGGATCTATTTTGACATTGAGTTCGTAATTACCAAACTGTTCTTTTGCAGGGTAAACAAATCACACTCAAAATTTAAATTAACTGACATAATCACAATCCTTTGAATACTCAGTCTCATTAAATTTCCTTTGAAAATGTAAAGTTTAATAAGCATTTACTTTTATTGTAAGTTATATTAATTTTTTATAACACTTATTCCTTCATTTTCTTTTTTCTTTTTTTTTTAATTAGTTTTTTATTGATGCTTTGTGCATTTCATACATTTTTTCCAATTCAGTTCAGGCTTATTTCCCTTTCCCCCCCCACCCCCACCCCATCCCAGATCATGCATTCTGCCATAACTGTCCTGCATCTTTCTCTCAGTTTTTTTTTTTTCATTTTTAGCTATAAGTGATAATCCATGAGTACAAGCATCCTTCATGCAAAACCTATCTGCAGGCTGTTGTGCCCAAACACCTACAGCCCCACCATCCAGTGGGGGGTGACAGGTTGTTTGTTCAATCAAGTTGATCAAATGAGTGTCCAGACTACATTGCTGTAGTTTCACCATTCACCCCAATCGCAGCCCTTACATTCTACCACGCCCCCTCTTCCGCAGGTTGTTCCCTAGGCTTAGAAAAGGGGCACAGGTGGATGAGAGGTAAAACAGTCCACTCTCTCTGGAGCTGTTGACTTGGACTCTGGTCAATTCTGGCTGTTTCCTTTCATGGGCTGACAGTTTGTCCAGGAATAACCTTTCGATCCTACTAATGAAGAACAAGCAATTAGATATATAGGTATTTAAGCAGCACTAATAGTTATGGTAGGTTACTTTAGCATAGACACATGTTTGGATATGTTAATCCATGAATTACAATTTTCCCCCCTGTTAAATATGACAAGGTCTAACTGTGGCGTATAACAGCTCCTAACCGTTAGAGATGTAACTTGTGGCATCAGCCATGGGTTATTTCTCCAAGGGAGAGCCAATAGCCAATTGATTGGGATATACAGGCACATGCGCTGCCTCTGCTGCACAGTATTCCAGCAAGGCGGTGAGGTGTAGCTGGTGCTGACGGTGGAGTCTTGCTTGCTCAGGGAGACCCCTATTTTGCTTTATTGGTTTAGTGGCCTTTGGTAACACTCTCTGGCCTTCCAGAGGCCATCTGTACACTTGCATGTGTGGTCTCCAATACATCCCTCCCATGTTAACTCAGGTCTTCGGCAGCTTGCCCGAAAAGACCTGACGTTACTTCCTCATTTTTCCATTATTTTTTGATTTTATTCTTGCTTTTCCTAATACTTAGAGAGTCAGTGTCTGTGTATGAGAAATTTTGTCACTTTACAGTCTTCCATAAGAAAGCATAGGTATAGGGGCTGGAGAGATGGTTCATTGCTTAAGAACACTTTGGACTTCAGCCAGTGTCCAGTCTATAAAAAGGAAAGTTCTCATGCTTCACAAAGGGAAGCCTGGTAGAAAGACTCTAACTGTCTTTGTCCTCAGTGGATGGCAACTTGTATGATGCAACTCAATTGAAAAGCAAAGGCCAGGGGCTCCCTCCCCCCCAACAACAACAACAACAACAACAACCCCTGAATGTCCCTTGAGGACCAGATCCTCAACTGAACTTGAGAAAACAAAAACCTTGGTTAATCTGGGCTAACTGTGTGAAGGAAAGTATAACCAGAAAAAATAAAAGTAAGTCTTGAGAAATGTACTTCAGGTATAAAACTTGAGATCTTAGGAAGAAGACAAAAAAGTAAAAATAAAAAAAAAAAAAAAAAAAAAAAAAAAAAGCACAGTTGTTTTGCCTGTCTTACTGGCAAGTGCAGCTACCCTGTGGCTGCCACAGCTTTTGCCATCCTTCAAAGATGTGAGAAGACACAGATTTTCAAACTTCCAATATAATATAGACTGAAGACTCGTGTCTCTCCAAGAATCATTCAAACCTTCAGGGCCGGATGGGGACTGCTGAGACATCCAACTTGTGGACTTAGTACTGGGGTTTCCACTTCTTCAGAGTATAGACTGCCACTGTTGGACTACCCAGGTTATATCATGGAGACCAGAAGAGGAAGATCAAGACAGTACAGTGCTTACTGGACCTCATTTGGTGACCATGGGAAGGGAAAACCCCAGTGTGGAACAGAAGAGCAGAACTGTTGGTGGTTTGGCCTTGCCAAGGAGGAGACTTCAAACCTGACATATTTCAGCCTAATAAAGAAAAAAAAAATCATAAGCTGAAGATGCTAAAACTTATGATATATGTGGCATGCATAAGTGCATATTTTGGAGTGATGCATATTGAAAGGAACAACAACAACAACCACAACAACAGAAAAGACTTCATCAAAGAACTGACTGAAACGGTGAAGATGAACTTCTCGAAACAGTAAACTTCTGCACTGAGAATTTTTCGAGAGACTGAGAAAAAGATGAAAAACATGTTTGGCAGAATGCATGAGTTCTGGTGGGGTGGAGGGGCAGGAAAGAGGGCACAGGTCTAGTTTTGATTTGTAATGTAATTTTGTATGAAATGCACAGAGCTTCAATAAAACATTGGCTTAAAAAAAAAAAAAAAGAACACTTGCTGTTCTTCCAGAAGACACAGGTTCCATTCCCAGGACTCATTTGATGGCTATCAACCAACTGTAATTGGAGTCCCAGGGACCCAGACACCCTCTTTGGGTTTATGTGAGCATTGTACTCACATGGTACATTTACATGCAGGCAAAACAATCATACATATAAAAATTTAAAAATAATAGAAAAGAAAACATAGGTAAAAATGGAGCAAATAGTCTTAACATTTGTCTCTACAGCCTTCTATTAATAATAAGAGTTGCGGGGTGGAGAGATAGCCTAGCGGTTAAGAGCACCGACTGCTCTTGCAGAGGACCCAGGTTCGATCCCCAGCACCCACATGGCGGCTGAGAACCATATGTAACTCCAATTCCAGGAGAACCCCTGTTCCAGAGGAATCCAAGACCCTTTTCTGACCTCTGCGGCATTGTACAACATTGGTGCACAAGCCTACATGCAGACAGTACATTCATACACATACAAAAATAAATAAAATTAAAAAATAATAAGAAAAAGAATAAGAGTTGCCTGATAGCTTCATCTTTTATATTCCAGAAACATGTAGGTTGGACACTGAATTTCCAGTGTCTTCAGTCATTTTGTGTCTATACTGTTAAAGCCTTTCTTTCTTTCTTTCTTTCTTTCTTTCTTTCTTTCTTTCTTTCTTTCTTTCTTTCTCTTTCTTATCTTTCTTCTTTCAATTGCTCTTCTGTATATTGCCTGAGATTATGATATAAACAGAAGTTTCTATTTTCTTCTATAGTTTCTGGTAGTGACAGGAACTTGAAAATTACTGATAGTGAGGCCGTAAGCCTAAGGTGGTAGACAAGGGCCTTGTGATTAATAGATCAAGCAACTGGGACACTAGTACTTCAGTTTTTCAGTATTAAGGTTGCCAAGAATCAGTGTAATCTGGAATTTATGGGGATGTGTCTTACTTAGTTTGTGTTAGTATAACAAAAACATTGAGTCTGGGTTGTTTATAAATAGAAAACATTTCTTTATCATAGTTCTAGAGGCTGGGAAGACTGTGCTCAAGGAGGCTTGGTGTCTGGTAGGTACCTGGGTACCTGCTGTCCACCTTCAATAAAACACCTTATTGCTTCATTTTATAGAGAAGACAGAAACTGTGTCCCCACATGACGAAAGGATAGCCCTCATTCAAGCCATTTTATAACAGTATTGATCAATCTACAGGCTTCCTAGTGGACATAATCAGACCATTGCAGAATTATAGGTAATAAAGTTAGTAGAGATAACAAAAATCAAAAAAAAAAGAAAAAGTTATATAAAAAGAATGATCAAACACATGAAGTGTGAATTTGGAGTAGCCATTGGAAGAAAAAGATCAAAACTATCAAATTTATTAAAATCAAGGAAAGCAGAGACACTGTCACAGCAAGATGGGGCCTAACAGGGCATAACAGTCAGATGCACTTTTTGACCTGGATGGGTTCCTGGACCATTAGGGAATCTAAGGAAACCTAAACAAACTATGATATCCAATTAAAAATAATTCATCAATGGTAGTTCATTATTCACAATGGGCATTTCATAGCAGTGCAAAAATGTCAGTTGTTGGGAAATTATGTATGGCTATATGGGAAAGCTCTTTCAGTTTCTCTGTGACTCTATAAATATAAAACTAAAGCCATTAATAAATGAACCAAAACAGAAGATTCGAAAAACATGGTAAATGAAGATGAAATGTTGCAAAAGAGAAAAAAAAATGAGAGATTAAAATATCAAAAAAGATGAGAAGACAAAATTCAGAATAAAGAGACAAGGATAAAGAATAGTGTAAGGTGCTAACAGGAAATAAGAACTAAATATGAATTCCTGTAGGAGAGAAGAGAACCAATGAGACAGAGATAATACCTTTTAAACAGTTTTAGAATATTCAAGAATTGCTGAATGATCTCAGTCCTTACATCAAATTGACAAGGAAGCAAAGCAAGTTAAATAAAGAAACACATCCAGGACAGTGTAGCTAAAATGTTGAGGCCAAAAGAAAGTATTCAAAGCAGCAGCCTTTGTGACATCAAGCTTTCTCTGATGTGTGAGCAGCAAGCAGAGTCTTCTGATGTGCTCAAAGGAACTGTTTGCTAACCTTGAATTTGATGCCCAGAGAATTTACCACTCATGAATTAGGCCTTAAGAGTTTTATGTTTGTTTTTGTTTTCCAGGGAACAAAAGTCATTTGTTAGTAGACTGTATTCACTTTTGTATCTGTGAAATTATGTTATGAAATGGGCTGGGTAGATGTACTGTCCCAGAATCTTTAACGTTGGTGATGATTGCTAGAATCTGAGTGGTCACCACTGAGGCATGTGCTAGCAGCTTGGTCCAAAGAAGGAGCTATCAGGAAGTGGTGGAGCCCTGAGGAGAGGTTGGAATCTTGGAATCCTCAAAATCTCCTTGTTATGGGACCTAAATTTCATCCTCTTGTGTTTCCTCTGACAAAATGCAGGCAGTTTTGTTATTCCATGCATAACTGCCACTCTATCTGCCATCTATACCAGAGCCACAAAACAATTGTTCTGCCCATTTTGGACTAGAATTGCTAAAGCTATGAATCAAAGTTAGAATTTTCTCCTTATAAATTAATTCTCTGAGATATTCTATTAGAAGTATATGAAACTAATACTGTTTCCTGATATCCACAGTTCTTCTTATCAATAGTGAATACTGGGGGCTGAGGACATAGTTCAGTCAGGTGTTTGCCAGGTAAGCATTAGAATGTGAGTTCAATCCCCAGAACCCATGTAACAAATCTGGACATGGTAGCACCCCCTTGTAATACCAGAGCAGGGGAGCTTGCAACAGGCCTGCAGTTGAACACCCTCGGTTGTCCTCAGGTCTCCACATGTACACACAAATGTACCCATCCACACACATGGAATCCCACATGCATGCACACCACACACACACACACACACACACACACACACACACACACATACAAATGCAGAGATTCATTATATACACTTCATAGGATGGAGGACTCAAGGATGTCTGCTTCTACTTTGTGTCCCTGCCTTCATTTTCATCAGGCCAACAAGGTGGGCTATCTCCCATTCCTAAAGTTCAAACTATGCCCTTAGGAACTGTAAAAATAACTGAAATTGGAGTGGAGAACTTTAGGTTTGCCGGGAGGCTACACTGGACCCCTGATGTCTATTATCCCCAAATAAATTTGGCAATATGTAGTTGTATATTGAGGTCCCTGGAATAGGTTCAAAGTGATTTAGCACCTCGAATAATTTTGTGTTTGTATTTATTTAAAAAATTACCTTTGCAAGCATCTAAAGAATCCTTTTTGATTATGGCTAAGAAATGCCACACACAGAGGAACTGGAGAGATAGCCTAGTTAGTGGTTAAGAGCACCGACTGCTCTTGCAGAGCACCCGGGTTCTATCCCCAGCACCCACATGGTGGCTAAGAACTGTCTGTAACTCCAATTCCAGGAGAACTCCAGTTCCAGGGGAATCTGAGACCCTCTTCTGACCTCTGTGGCATTGCACGACATGGGTGCACAGACCTACATGCAGACAGTACACTCCTACACATACAGAAATAAATAAAATAAAATAAAAAGTTTGAGAAATGCCACACATCACACATAATGGATATTTATAAAGTTCAGTTTCAAGTACAATCTGACTTCCTTCATTCAAGAACTGAGAACTGTTACAGGACTGGGAATTGAAAGATAACCCAAAGTATTTATTCTGGCAACTCAAGACAGACTTTTGGTTCCCAGACCTGAATTTTTATTTGATTCCAGAAAACTCATGTTCAGTCAGCCATAGCAATGCTGTAAATCAAAATGTTTTGCTTATTGTACCAGTTCTACTGCTGGCTGTGTTTGCCTGAGGGAGTAAGATGGCCTGTATTGTCACCCTAGAGTCCAGAGCAGCTTTTACTGTATGTATGGCAGAAACAATGCAATCTCCCAAATTCCTGACATTATGATTTGAAGTGGGTAGAGGTTGTCATTTAAATATCTAATGAAGCCAATTCTTGCCATGGAGCGAGATTAACTTTTCTAGGTTTATGAAAGGAAATTGACATTATCAGCTTCCCTTTCCTGCATGGAACCATTTCTATCTTTCAGTTATTTAACAAACTGAATTGTTACTAGTCAATTACAGGTTATGGAGGTAAAAGCTGATAGCAATACTACACAATGGAGGTTTATCACAACACAATTGGGAGAACTGTAAAATAACTAGTTGCTGGATCCCATATTTGGAAAACATGTGGGAATGAGAGAGATGGATAAAATGAGTGACAGGCTGGCGCTGGGATGAGGCGGATTATCTTTACCATGTATGCCATTTCTTTAATCATGGCGAACACTGAAATAAGGAAAAAATACATATACACTGCATATATCACTGACGATTGCTCCACTAAAATCGTTACAAAGTTTTAATGCAAGTTTATTTGAGAGAAAACTTCTCTAGAGGATTGGCTTCTTGGCTTATTTTTGTTTTTGATTCATGAACTAAATGCTTCCTTTGGTACACTAAGAGACAAAAGAACAAACATCCATGTGAATAAAAACCGTGTCCTTTTAGGACCAATAGTACTCAGGTTGCCTGTAAATGGGATCTTTTTCAATCAGCTGATAAATGTTTTCAGAAAAGGAAAGCGAGTGGTAACTGGAACATTAGCTAATTAGATTGCTTTTGAAAAATCAACTTGTAATTTTTAGTTTATTGCAAGTATCACAAACACCATAGGCATAATTTTCTAGTTTATAAAGCAAATGCTTTTATTACTTTGGTAATGAAACGCAAAGTTGACTAATGCACTACTTAGAGCTGGGCAGTCATCATTAAGAAACTTATAAACTGACTAAGACCAGGATCAAAAGAAGTAGAACCTTTGAAAATAAGGAAGAAATGGAGATTTAGGGAATGCAAACATTGAAAACTTGGCTTGAGAGATGGCTACAATGGCTAAAGCACTCACTGGATGAATATGAATATCTGAAGTCAGATTCACAACACATAGGTAAAATGTGGGCATGACAGGATGTGCACCTGCAACCTCAGTGGTAGGGGACTGGCATTATGGGATGGGAGTGGTAGGGGACTGGCATTATGGGATGGGAGTGGTCGTGGCAAATATAAGCAGATCTTAGGGACTTGCTGCAAGGCAGCCTAGCTGAAGTCCCTAGATCAAGGTTCAGTAAGAGACTCAATCCAAAAATAGGATTGAGAGCTACAGATGGCCTCCATGTGCTTACACAAGCATGTGTGCACCTGTAGACACACACACACACACACACACACACACACACACAGCTGTGGTAATATGCAAGAGCAAAGGCAACTGAAAGAACCAGATGCTACAGATTTTCAGAAAACAAAAAAAAAAACAATTCAGGGCTTGGCCTTTCTTTGTCAAGGACCTAACATCTGAAGTTCTAGATGTCAGAAAGCTTCTGCTGTGAGAAGACATTTCTTTCTTCAAAACAAAAGCCTGAATCCCTTGAGTTGCTTGCATTGTAAGAAGCTGTATTTAAGAACATCTTTTATATGAGAAATTATTTAAGAGATAGCTTCAAAGATTGGAGCCAAGTCAGACACCCTTCAGCCTAGCCTGCGTTAACAATGCATAGAGAATTTCTCTGGCCCCTGTTTGCATAACTTGAATCTGTCTGCCAACATCAGAACGTGCAGGGAGGATAACCTGTCATAGTGATGCCCAGGGGCAGCATTAACAAGGTTGGAAGACAAAGGATCTTTCCATAGCTGCAAATGCAACTCACACAAGTGGAGATGGTGAAAAGCAGCTTCATCAATTAGACTAATTCTGCAATCCTAAGTATGGACTTATATATCCACTCTATTTAATGAAGGTATTGATTAATCTTTGTACGTCCTCTGGAGTCATGCTGCTGCGTGCAGCATGTAACTCACAATAGGTGAACTATTTTATTAAGGAAAAGGACAGGGTATCTCTATCTCTTAGTCTTTTTTTCTTCTTCTTTTTTTTTTTTTTTTTTTTCATAACTATAGGAATCCACACTTATTTGCTGTTAACGCTAGGGGTCAGACTAAGGATAGTACTGTTTTCCCATGCTCTGAGCCATGCTTGGTATACCAGATCCTTTACCTGTTTTAACTTTAGTCAACTCTTCTGAATTTCTATTACAGTGTTGTTAGATTCCTCATTCACACTTCTTAACTACAAACATAATTAAATAAGGGATTTCCTCTAAAAATTAAAAAGTAGGATAAAACATACTTTAAAAGTCTGTGCTACTATCACATGCAAAGTTTTAGTAGATATTTTGAAAGTGAGATAGCAGCCTACATTTGCTTGTTATATCATTATTCTATACATTTCCCTTGACTTTATGCATTTCGTTCTCCATTTGTATATTTCATCCCTGTGGAATTACAAGTTCCATGACAAACTGAAAAATTTACTACAAATTTAAAATACCCCTGAAAGTCAATTAAACCATTAATTAAAATGCAAAATTCTTTTTTGCTGGAACTACCTTATTTATTGTAAAGATGCACCAAGAAGAGCAAACCTGACTATATACTGAAGCCTGTAATATGCATGCCAAAATATACAGTACTATACAGAAAAGTGCATTGCGATTGATGGGCTCCTGTCTCACTACTACTAGATGCAAGATATGGATGATACATTTTCAGACACTCTGAGCCTACAGTGAGGCCAGCAGGGGTCCAGTCACTGAAGACAAGTCTTTGTTCAAGGACATGAACTCTCCAATTGGCCTTCATCCTGATAGCTATTTAGACAGACAAAGAAAAAGAGGAGAGCGACCCCCTCCAGGAAGACATCCTGGCAGGATCAGTGACAGCCATTGTCTCCTTCATCCCCCAAATGCTCTTTCCAATTCCTCAGTTGATCTGGGGTCCCGAAACCTAGCCAGTCATTCCCAGGGCCTGTGGCAGAACCATGGTCTCTACAATGACAGTCCCAAGAGAAGGCGCCCCCTGGTCATGGCAGCCTGACCTACATCAGCTGGCCTTATTCCCTCAAGAAGATTGACAGCCACCCATCCCATCAGGAGGTCCACGTCATCAGAGAAGTACTCGGGCTTCAATCACCACAAGTCACTGGACACCAAAACAATTGCTCAGGATGTTGAAGACCATAAATACTGCTTTCAATGAACTCCACGAGCTAGAAAGACAGAGCACAGCAAAGCATGACCCCATGTGGTGCTGGATACCTTGGAAAAATAAAAAAAAACTCTCCCATTCCTGCCACTTCCACAGTCTCTCAGCACAACTGCTGGCCTCGGGAGCTCAGAGCCTCAGATCCAACATAGCACTAGCTTGTCCAGTGACACTATGAGCACTTTCAAACCAGAATGGGTATGTGCAGCTGAAGGCCCCAGCCCTTAGGCCAAAACCTGCTGTTTGTCCAAAAACAAACCTCACCATAGGACTGGCCAGTTACCCAGGGCCCAGCAGACAAGAAATGCACGGTGTAAAATATTTAAAACATCACTTGAAGTTTAAAGTTCCAGATACTCATGTGTAGTTTTTAAACTCACTAATATTTAGATACCTAACCAGTCTCATACCCAGGAGCACACAGAACTACACTTTATCCCATTTGACATAGAAACAGTCAATTGTTTCATAGCAAATAAAATAATTCAAAGTAGAACTAGAAGGGATATGAAATGTACTTTAATGTTCAGAAAAGGAAAGGTTAAGCAGAGACTTCAAGGGTCATATAGGTGCAGCTGTCTCTAAGCAAAATACAGAGGTGAAATGTACTTTTTTGCATTCTAGAATAAATCTATAACCTATAGAAATAAGTTATCGAAGATATGTCTTTTGTGTGGACTATTTTCATTCATTTAGTTAATATGTACTCAAACATTAGCAAAGAAGCCTTTATATAATCATGCATGGAAATCTTTGTTTTTTCACCTCCTAAGAGTGGAAAGTCTTTATGACATTATTCCCTCATCAACACAACAATACAGTCAGTTCCATAGGAACTCTCTGCACGATGTGTCATCCAACAATACAGTCGGTTACATAGGAACTCTCTGCACAATGCGTCATTGCGTCATTCAACAATACAGTCGGTTCCATAGGAACTCTGCACGATGCGTCATTCAACAATACAGTCGGTTCCACAGGAACTCTCTGCACAATGCGTCATCCAACAATACAGTCGGTTCCACAGGAACTCTCTGCATGATGCGTCATCCAACAATACAGTCGGTTCCACAGGAACTCTCTGCACAATGCATCATCCAACAATACAGTCGGTTCCACAGGAACTCTCTGCACAATGCGTCATCCAACAATACAGTCGGTTCCATAGGAACTCTGCATGATGCGTCATCCAACAATACAGTCGGTTACACAGGAACTCTCTGCACGATGCATCATCCAACAATACAGTCGGTTACACAGGAAGTCTCTGCATGATGCGTCATTCAACAATACAGTCGGTTCCATAGGAACTCTGCATGATGTGTCATTCAACAATACAGTCAGTTCCATAGGAACTCTCTGCATGATGCATCATTCAAACTTTGATCATGCTGACCAACACCTGGCACAAGTAACTCAAAGACAAGAAAGATTATTTAGACTCAAGTTTTTAAAAATTATTATTTTATTTTCAACAATTTCATGATGATAGATAGATATATAGAGATAGATAGATAGAAAGATAGATAGATACATAGATAGATAGATACATAGATAGATAGATACATAGATAGATAGATAGATAGATAGATAGATAGATGATAGATAGATAGACATGTTGTGTTCATATCCACCCCCTTACCCCCTCTTATCACCTTCCAAATTCTGCTGACCTTCTTCCCAACTACTCGGTTTCCTTATTTCATGTTGTCTCTGTGTGTGTGTGTGTGTGTGTGTGTGTGCGTGTGTGTGTGTGTGTGTGTGTGTGAGTCTTGTGAGAGTATCTACATGTGCTATTTGCCCATGAGTACAATGACCATGCCAAGTTCAGAAGACAAAATTTCCACTTCACCTGCTCTTTCAAGTGCTCATACTTAAAGGAAGGGAATGGACAGCACAAAGAACACCATATTTCAGAATAGCACAATATGCTAATTTATGATCATTTGGGAGATAGCACAGAAGGAAAAAGGAAAAGTCAGAAAAAACATTTCAGTTAATTCAATTTTCAATCATGATTTCAAATCTAGCTTATTTCTTTACAACAAAAATATAATCATGGTTTGAAAAATTACATTCTGGTGTTATGTTGTTTATAAATACCTTAAAATAGCATATATTTATTCACCCAAAGACTTATTTTTAATAAGGTAGGCCTATTGTTTTCATGAGTTATTGTTTAAATATTTTTAATACAATTTTAAGTTTTTAGGAGAATTGGGAGAATGGTGCAAAAAACTATGAACCATCATTTAAGAGTCTTTGGCATAGTATGACTGGTCATAAGTGACAGTTTACCCCCAAAGGCCATCTGTCATTCACTCAGTCATCTTTCACTCTCTCCCCTGTGTTTCCTTAGCACCTGCACAATGTATTTACATACATGCAAGCAAAACAAGCACACATACATGCACATAAAATAAATCAATATATATATAAACATACAATATTTGAATATAACTTTTTCTATCTTCTTATAGATTTTTAACTCATCTCTAGATAACATTCATTTAATATCCAACAAAGTATAAGTGCTTGCTATACTACATTATTCAGGGAGTAATTATTAGGAAGAGGACTGTGCAGATCTTCAGTTTCTCCCACATCCATAACTGGGACTAAGTCAGTGCATGTATGCTACAAGTGAAAATGAGTAAAAGCAAGGGCCATTTCAAAACTTCCCTTGCAAATTGTCTATTCATCCTTTTGCTCATTTTTTTTTATCTTGGCATCTCATTCTTTTCCTTTGCATGATATAGTCTTGACATAATGTATTTTAAAATATTTCTATTAATTCTTTTGGGAATTTCATGCAATGCATTTTGATCATGTTCAGACCCCATCCATATTACCCACACCTCCCTGCCCACACCCTACTCACTTCATGACTTCTATTAGGCCTATCGAGTCTCATTTTTGTTTCTCAAATGCTCTTAGGTGTAGGTCTATCCCCTGAAGTCTGGTCAGCCTACCTATTGTCACAGAACTGACTCACTGATATTAATAGTAAAAAGCTCCTCCACTAGACTGGTTCTTCTTGTGCATCTCCCCCACCATGCTGGGTTTTTGTCTGGTTCAGGCTTGCACAGGTCCTCTGCATACTGTCACCAGTGCTTCAGATTCATATGTGCAATTGTCCTGTTCTGTCCAGAAAACATGGTTTCCTTGTAATCATCTATCTGTCTGGATCTTTTTTTGGGGGGGGAGGGTTGCTTGATTTCTTTCTTGGCATGTTCATCATCAATATTTAGAAATTTTACTGATTTTTTTTTGAGACAGGGTCTCCAGCTGGCCTGGAACTCACTCTGTAGACCAGTCTGCCTTTAAACTCACAGAGATCCGCCTGCCTCTGCCTCCCAAGTGCTAGGATTAAAGGTGTGCACCACCATGCTTGGCTTAAAGACAGTTAGTTTTTAGCCACCATGTGGATGCTGGGAATCAAACCCGGGTCCTCTGCAAGAGCAGTCGGAGCTCTTAACTGCTGAGCCATCTCTCCAGCCCCTGCTCTGGCTCTTACAGGCTTTTGCAATGATCCCTGAGCCTTAGGAGGAGAAAAAATGATTTTTTAATCTGTTAGGTTTGCTTCCAAGTATGTGCTTCAGTCTGTAATCTGTCTTTTAACTTTGCTTAGGTGATTATATCAAAAATTACTGTGCATTATTTAACTAGATTTTTACATTATTTTATCATTTTGAGATTTTTCAATGTTATTTAGAATTTCTTCTAAGCTCTATACAGGAACTTATACTTCGATAATCAATATAAACTTTGAGAAGAGGTTATTCTTTCTTGTCACTATTTCCTGAACAATGTAGTATATATGGCAAGTATTTATATTTTATATTAAATGTCATCTAGAGATCAGAAGACTAGGTAGGTTATATCCAAATAGTAAGCTGTTCTTTATTTGACATTCATTTTAAAGTTATCTATTTTTAATGTATATGAGTGTATTTTGCCTGTTTTGCCTGCATGTATATAATTGCAGTGCATACATTCTTTGACACAGATGCCAGAAAAGCATGTTGGAACTCCTTGAACTGTATCTATTAAGGGTTATTATTTGTTGTATAGTGCTGGGAACTGAATCAAGGTTTTCTTCAAGAACAGCCAGCGCTCTTGAGCTCTCCAGTCTCTTATGACTTTTTCAAAAAGACTTAAACATTTGAAAATGTTGATATCCATAGAGTAGTCTAACAACATCTAGAATGAATGTGGATGCTATGGTTATGTGTTTGGCTGTATGTGTATCTTTCTTGCATATATATGCAAATGGATGTGTGTGTATATATATATTCATATTTATGTGTGTGTATCAGGATTCCACTGAGGGTTCAGTATAATGCACAGAAGCCTAGTTGCTAGCAGTGCCCTAGTGTGGGGAAGCTGGATAAATAAGCTGTGCAACATTGAGTTGGCATGTGCTGCAGTCTTCCTAGCAGTTGTTAACGATTTAGTTAAATATCATTTCTACATGCATGAAATATTGCTATGAAATTTATTTGTCCATAATCATTTCAAGAAGAAATTCTTAGGCAGCTATTAGGCACCTTCTATATTTAGAAATAGTTTTTCTTCCATTTCCAGGAATTTACGATAAATGTTTAGCTCCTGGGCCTCTCTACTGCTTTCAGCTTCATTGCCAGGGATGCCATATTATTAGGCATTTTATTGTAGCCCATTTTTCTTCTTAACTTTTCTTCTTATTTGACCTCATTTTCAATCTCTTTATAATTTCCTACCCTCTCTAATGCTACTATTAAACTGTGTAAGTTCTTCTCCCTCGAGTGTTTTGTAATTTAGGCATCAAACTAACATAATTTTGTCTTCTGCCTCTGACCCATCTATCTGGCTCTTCTCTCTCTATCTCCTCAGTCTCTCTTCTTTCCTCTCCCTCTTCTCCTTTCCTCTCCCTCTTCTCACTCTTTTATGAGTTCAATCAACTTTTGCTTCTCTTTGAACTTATGAACTTCTCCCTCAGGGTATAAGCATATAGGCATCCACTGATGCTTGTACTTTAATATTGTTTTGGATTTTCCCTGGCTTTGTACTTTGTAGTTTTTGTTTAATCAGGCAAGACATTTGATTCTCACTGTGCTTTTCTCTTTTAACAAGTGTGGAGGAAGACAGCTTATATCCATGCAACTTGTGGACAGGATTAGGGTGGTTTGGGTTGCCTTGGTTCGTTTTTTTTTTTTTTTTTTTTTTTTTTTTGAAGACAGAGTCTCCCTGTAGCTCCAGCTGTCCTGGAACTCACTATGTAGACCAGGCTGGCTTTAAACTCACAGAGATCTGCCTAAGTGCTGGGATTGAAGCATGCGCCACTATGCCTGATTATTCACTTTTTATTTGGTTAGTATGAAAAGAGATTTAATGATTTTAGTTTTATTTTCCTTTTTTCTTAGCAAGACTACTGTTTTATCCCTTGTTATTTCTTTCTCCTTCTCTGGAAAGTGTACCTCTCCTGTAGTGTGTCCCATGCCTCAGAGATGCCTCTCAGTCTTGGTGTGTGGCCCCCACATGGATTCACTCCTTCTCTGCCATCAGCACTCAGATTTACCACAAATATTTTCTAGTATTTCTCTTCTTAGCATGGACTTTCTCTTCCTGGATGTGATTTCTGGACCCAGGATAAGTCATTCTGCCATTTCTCCCTCAGCAGATGTACCAGCATCATTTGTACATGTCAGCAAAGTCTGAGAAATATTTGTGTTTAGTTTTGTACTTACAAGGAATTTGATGGCAGTGGTTCTTTGAATTCTAGTTAGGTAACTGGCCTTGGTTCATTTGTTTTACAGTGCAAAAGATACTTCAACGATGTGGACTGTGGGGGAGAGGATATAGCATCACAAAGTGAAGAATAACCTTTTTTCAAGAATAATGCCAAGTGCATCAGGGAAGTCAGGTACTTGAAGACTGTTGACAAAGCCAGCTTTGGAATAAATCCACTATTGAGTAGCCAGGGCAAAATGGCTGCTGCAATGCAGTCTTCAGAGAAACAGTGGTGGAGGGAGAGTATGGTAAATACAGGTCATGAGGGGTTGTCACTGAGAAGGTTTGGTATAAAAAGATAAGATTAGAGGGCACTATGGGATCGAGGGTGTCTTTCTTAATGTTATGTTTTACTTACACATATACAGTAGTCCTGCTTCATCATAAGTTTCATTTCCTTATTTTCAGTTACCAGCAATTGTAGCAGAGGAATTTTCCTCTGGGGCAGGAAGTGCCCACAGCCTGCGAACCAAGAGCTCTGTGCTCAGCAGCTCCTCTGGCCAGGCTTTGCTGTTTCCCTGTTTTCCCCAGCAATTAAGGCAATGCAAGTAGAGAGTTCTCCAGTCTCAGACTCGATCAGAATTTATGGAGATTGCCTACAAAGTGACATTTAGAAAAGGAACCCTCACTGGATCCACAGCTGTGGCTGGGTCCCCAGATTAACATGGCAAGTTCTGGAGGGAAAACCCAGTGCCCTCTGTCATGCTGGTATGTTGTAAGAGAGAGTCCAGCCTCACTTGGTAGGATTTTGTTATGTCTCTGCCCCTCTCAAAGTCTCGGAATTACATAGCCCCGTGCACTTTCTGTGAGAATGCCAGCATCACAAGATTGTCAGCACCCAGAACCGCAGAGAACTTGCTGCACAGCTCCAAGAGATGAGCCCATTTCAAAGAAGAAATAATTTATCCCACAGCAGTCAACCATACTCTTAAAATATTAAATGGAAACTTCTAGAAATAATTATATAATCAAAACCATATTTACTAACGTTTACACATTCTATTTATTATTAATTGTTTTGATAATGTCTCACTGTGCCTAATATAGATTATATCTTATCATAGGTATATGTATAAAACAGATTTCTAGTGTACATTACTACCCATGGGTGTGTGTGGGTCCCTTAGAACATGTCCCTTTTGATAGAGAAAGAGTGTTCTTTTACAAAACATATATATGCCTCAATTTTTCAAAAAACAAATCAAACAACCCAGCAGAATGGAAATCAAAATATATCACCTAATTTACAAAAGCTACATTGCTCATCAAAAATGATTCCCTACAAGAAATCCAACTCTCCCAGGACCAGCAGGCATCAGTTGGCAATAGATCCTCAAGGAAGGTGGGCAGAATTCATGAAATAAAAATTAAAAAAAATATTCCCTAAGGGGAACTCTTCTGATAATGCTTAACTCTACAGTGTAGGGCTCAAAGAAACCTGAATGAGGAAAGTATTCAAATAATTCAGCCAGCCCTGAGATAGTTACATTATATATCAAATCAACTAGTATGGAATAAAGATAGTGGAATAGGCATCAAAACCAGATCCACACCCAGATTTTCACCATCCTTTCTTTGCTTTTCTGGCTCCTCTGTCTTATCTTCAGCTGTCATTACATCTGCAAATGCAGGTCTGGCCATGTGCTGCAGTTAATACTAACTCTCCTTATTTTTCCTTGCCCCACAGACCTTTCCTGGTACAGCAGTGTTTCAACAATACCCATATCTAAAACCCAGTCATGATATGATTTTTTCCAGAACATAGGTCTGGCTCATTTTCCTATCAGTCACACTAGTATATGGCCCTGTGCCCTCACCCATGTACCACTTGAATCTCAAGAGAACTTATTAGTAATCAAAGGATGATTAAGAATTTAAAAGAATCCTGACCCATCACTATATACTAACTAATCTCTTAACCTTCCATACTATGGACTCATTCTAGAGACCCCGGTGAACTCCGGAAATGTGGCTGAAACTGTGGAGCATCAAGAATATTTAAGAATGCTCAGTCATTTGAGTGTAATCTCTAAGACCAATCATCATTTCTAGAATCTCCAAATCTAGAAATTCCAGAGGTGCCAGGTTTCTTTCAGCTTCTGTTACTATATTTTGAGCATCATTTTTCCAACACAAGCACTCACAAGATGCAACTAACATTTAGATATTTAAAACTCTGACTGAGTGAATGATTCATAAACAGTTTGGGATGTTAGTAAATATTGCTATAATAATACTACTAATAAAGATAATAATAATGATATAGTGTGTGACCATGTGAGAATTATTATTCTGAACATAACAAATCATTAGCTAACACTCATTTGAATGTAGATGAGTACAATAGCTACTGTCAATAATTTCTGTTCAATATGAATTGTATAAAGATGCAGTAGTGTGCATTTAGGCTAGAGTGTAAATCGGGTGGGCAAATTTTCTTTAGAGTCTACTCAATCTTTGCAGAGGATTTTGACTAACTAAAACATAGTCCAACATGAATGTGAGCAATCAAATAGGAATTACCCACCACTGGCCTCTGACAGCTCCCTGAGAAAATTTAAGCCATGAAGGTATGCCAGAAAAGCAGGAATCCATCCCTCCATACAATGAATATCTATGTCTTGGATGAATCAAATAATGAATTGAAAAAATACATGGGCATGTCTCTTTTTACTTCGAAAAAAGAAAATGAATTATGGTAAATTATGCATATGATAGAATAATTTTAGGGCAGTTTTATAATTAGAAGAAGATTGGATAGGCGAAAGTTGCTTTGAATATATATATATATATATATATATATATATATATATATATTCAATGAAGCTGAGTAGAGCAGTGTTAAGAAGAAAGTCGGAATAGCTGCAGCTCCATCTACTTTGGGATTCATAAAGTAAACACAGTTCTTTGGGGAACATAAATGATGGTATTTTCTGGAAAGATGTGAGTTCCAACAATGATTTTGTATTTAAGCTGATTTATATGAGCCAGAATTTCCTGATTTACTAATATCTCTTGGTATTTACTGAGGATTATTAACCCATACCTTTATAATGGGACTGAACCCAAAATATCTTTAATTCTAGATAGATATAAGAATTTATATGGATTTGGCTACAGAGTCAGTAAGCAAAAAAGTAAATGTTTGCAAGATGACCTATCCAGAAGTTAAGAGAGGGGTTACTGAGATACACTACCCCAAATTCAGATAATGGAAAAGGAACTATTTTTAAATTTCTGTAAAAAAGGCAATAACTGCTGCTTCATCCTGTAATCTCATTATGCAGAGCTTAACCTCAAGATAGTTTAGATGTAAATTCAATATGAAATACTACAGTGAATTTTTCCTTATAAATTTCTACCTGATTTATATAAAAGTTCAAAAATAAAAGTGAAGTTGCTCTGAAGTAATTTTAGTGGTTTTCTTTCAATGACTCTGATATCAAGGTACTTAACATAGATAAAGCAAACAGCTCCTATTGTCTTGAAGATATGAGGGGGTTGAGCTTCTAGGGTATTTGGGCCAAAAAGATTGACAGGACTCAATAACAGTGGAAGCTGTTGGTAGTGGGGGTATTTATATCACAGATTGGTGCTTACCTGAGAATATCCAGTGTAGAAGGTGCACTAAACTGATAGTATGACTCATCCAACAGATGCCAGGCAGTCTCTGTGATCAGCTCTGTATTTGAGCAATGATTCTGCAATGGAGTGGCCCCTTTAGTACAAGATGGATGCTACGAATGTTCTAGCAGTGTCTGCTCCCTTTCAGAAGGCAAAAATAGCTGCTGTCACTACTAAACGCTCTACCTTCCAGTGACACATCCCATTGCCAGGATAATACGCAGCATGGTGGCAGGTCAATTAGAGCTGACATCCACACTGTAACAGGTAATTTTTCATCCTGATCAAATTGACACCTATTCTAGACTCGGATTTGACTTTCTTGTCTGAAGTTTCTCAGGCAGTACAACTATCCAAGGATTCTTAGAGTGTCTTAATTCTAACATGGCATGTTATACAATATTATCATAGAACAAAGGACCCAGTTTCGGCAAAGAAGGTACATTAGTGATGTCTGTAATTTTGATCTCCTGGTTTCACACATACTATACCACAGATGGACTGGTTCTTCATTGAGACCTAACACTTTTTAAAGATGCAGTCGATACAGATGTCAGCGTAGAGATGATGTTTGCACTATTGGTACTCTTCAATAGGGCATGCATCTTCAGTCAGTGTATGCAGTACATTATCTTCTTGTAGACTGCTGTGGTTTGAGGCTAACAGTGGGATAGCCCAGTAACCATCACTTCTGTTGATGTTTTGATGAATGTGTTCCATAACTTTAGACTGAACAGACCTGGGGATCCTGGTTTCAAATAAGGTGCATTGTAATAATTTGAGGCCATTTATTTTATGTGGTTTTTGTACCAGAGCAGTAGTGGTCAAAGAAATGAGTTACCACAATGGTATATCTGTAAGAAGCTCTAATCATGAAAGGATGTTTCATGACTTTTTGTAAAATAAGGACAAGAAGACACATTATTTGTATGCGAATGAGTAGCACTGCAAAACACTCCCATGTTCAGATTAACTCGTATTTTGGCAACATGTACATAGAACGAGCATGGTCAGATAAGGATTTGGAACCTGTGTATCCATCCTTCACATATTGTTTGAGTCAGCACAATAAATAAGGCACCCTTACAGCTAACACTAGGAGTATACGGACATTTTGATGAGGAGGGAGGTCAGATATCAGTTACAGGCTCAACATTTGCTGTACATGCCATGCTGTAATTTAAACAACTAAACATCTTACAGGATCCTCCCCAAATCACAGTGAACCAGAATTTTAAGCAAACTATGCTTGAATAGAATCATCCTAACCTGAAGAAAATGGCCAATTTTTAGGTATCTGAGGAAACTCTGAAAAGGAAGAGAAATTATCAAAAGTTATATAAACATCATAATGCTTCACTAATTTTTTTAGTTTCACCTTTAATTATTTCTTTTTTATATAATACTTTGATTGATTTTCGTGTATTTCAGACATCATTTTTCAGTTCAATTTAGACATATTCCCTTTTCCCTTCCCCCCACCCAATCCCAAAGCATGCATTCTGCTATAAATGTCCTGCATCTTTCTCTCAGTCTTTTTTTTATGTTTAGGAATTCATATTTTTCTCCTTTAATTTTATATTACTCTAAAATATGAATACATGCCTTCCACCCATACACAGTGATTACAGAGTCTGAAAATAAGCGATGGGTCTATTCTATAGCCCATTAAGAGATTTACATTATAACTACATCTACTTTCAGAAAAAAGAAATATAACGATAATGTTGTTCAGCTTGCCTTTCAACTGGGAATTTGGTGTTAGCATTCACAAATGAGGGAAACAGTTCACTGTTTTTCTGGGACTGTGTTACTTCACTTAGCATAATGGCTTCGAATTCCATCCATTTACCTGCAAAGTTCATGGTGTCATCTTTCCCTTCCTGTTTAAAGTCCTAGAGGGAATTGGACTGAAGGGAGCATTCCTCAACATGATCAAAGCCATATTTAGCAAACCCACTGCCAACATCATCCTAAATGAAGAAAAACTGGAATCATTTTCCTTAAAGTCGGGAACCTGGCAAGGTTGCCCCTTACTGCCACTCCTCTTCAACACAGTGTTTGAAATGCTTGCTAGGGCAATAAGACAAGAGAAGGAAATTAATGGAGTACTAATAGGAAAAGAGGAAGTTAAACTATCCCTTTTTGCAGATGATATGACAGTTTACCTCAGAGATGATAAAAATTCCACCAGAAAACTTCTAGAAATGATTAAGACTTTCAGTAAAGTTTTGCCATACAAGATTAACCTAGAAAAATCAGTAGCCTTTCTTTATACCAACAATAAACAAGTGGAGAAGGAATATAAGAAGACCTTCCTACTCACAATAGCCTCAAAAAAATACCTGGGAACAAACCTAACAAAAGATACTAAAGGATCTCTACAATGAAAATGGCCATTTTGTAGGCTAGGGCTGTCATTCACTATTGGAATTATGAACAGTGACTACATTCTACAATACAAAAAAAATTATTCTTGGCCAAATACACTTCACCTCATAGGGAGAGACATACACTCCATTTCCTATGGTAGTTCACAGTCAAAGACAGCAGCTAATTGGGTATAAATTTTATTGATTTTTGCATAAAATGGCAAAATGTGCTGTAATATCTCTATTCAGGCTGAATCTAGTCTCCAGCTGATTACCTGAAGTATTTTTTTGTCTGTCAATCCATAATCACACCATGCTGCTCTAGAAGCACTGCTTATAACACTATTCCCTCTTTCTTCATCCGAGGGTCTGCTTCTGGATTACAAGAAGTAAGAAAGAATGAATCTCCCATCCACTGCAGAAGATCTTCCTGTTGTTGATGGAGAGATGCCTGTCCTGACAAAGTACTCATGTATTACATCAGACGTACAATTATCAGCCACCAACAAACACCTTTTATAATGGGTGATAGTGTCTTGGAAGAAACCCCAGGAGGAACAGATCTATAGTCCTGTAACTTCTAAGAGAGAGGGTGTTGGGATTTGTTAATATGGTGTATTTAGCAACATTTTCATAGTTCAGGAATTAGATTTTCTCTCTACCCATCCAAAGGAAATTTAAAAGCCCCAAACCAGTGTTACTCATTTGTAGATGTGCTTAAGATGTGCTTAAGAAACATCATATTGCCCATACTATTATGAAAAAAAATGTCACTAATAGAAGAATCATGGACACTGGAGACAATGAAATATAAAATTATTCAATTGAGAGAATATAGTATCTTGACTGTGAAGTTTAGTGGCCCTTTAACAAATTTATTAATCTGTTCATTAACATGTTTACAGAAGGAATATGTGAAAAATCTTGTCTCTTTTAAATTTGCTTTTGAGACTCTTTATTCCAGGTTGGCCTGCAAATCATTCTGTCAGACTGGCTTCAATTCTCAATTATCAATTCTCCTTTCTCAGCCTCTACAGTGTTAGGATTATAGGCAAATGCCATCAAGGCTGTCAATCTCTTTAAATTTAAGAGAAAATTTTAAGTAAGAGTAAAACTAAAATTGAAAATGTTTAAGATAATTTTATGATGTAGCTCATTGTCTTCTAGTGGCATATTAAATAATGAGAGACTTTCTGCTCAGCTGCATTGCATATTCAATGAAACAACATGATATATCAGACTCATTCTTCTGTGAACATAAGAAAACCAGTCCAATTTGGCTTCAATAAGTATGTTCTTATTAGGAAGTCTCATGGTCAATTTGGGAACTCGATGTCAGCAAGAACAATCATTTTTCTCTCTTATCTCTATCATCCTCAGTGTGTTGTAATTATATTTATGGCTCTTACCTTCTCACAACATGGCTGTTGCAACTCAGCTGCCTCATCTGTATCCAAGGAATAAGAAGGGAAAAAAGAAACAGCTTAAGAAATCTCTTCTTGAAGGAAACAAACAAAAAATCTTTCCTAACTAGCTTGAAGAGTTTCAAGAAAAATATAAAAATGATTTATGGTCAACATCATGTGCAAGACAATCTGTAACAAAAATATTAAGGAAGTTCATGCTTAGTAACATTTAGCAAAAATTCTTTTACAAATGATCATATATTATTGATACTGAATATAGCTGTATCAGGAAAGAGTATGAAGTAATGCAGGCTCCCTGTGCTGAATTCCGTGACATGAAACATGATGGTTTTGTTAGATGAGGAGCATTGGTTGAAAACTAGAGACCTGGTATGAAACCAGGCAGAACACTGGCCCAAAGATTAATTAGCTTTCCCCATGATCATGCCATCTCATGACTGTCTGACTGATTTTATCATAACTTTGGGCAGTGGGATCTTCAAGAGTTTGTAGATAGCTCACTTGATGTTACTCATTCTAATACATAATGTTCTGCTAGGGTCATTTGTTGATCACTTGCATTTCCTCCGAGAAGAAAATTCTAATAACTCCTTGTGTCTAAAAGCTAATTGAAGGTCCAGTTTAGCAACATCATTGGACCTAGTAAAATGTTACAACAACTGAATTATTGTATTTTATTTGTATGATTTTGGTATTTTATTTATCTTTGCCTTGTCCCATTCCATTTAGTGACTGATTTCTGACACCTTAAACTTAGAGAGTTCCTTTACTAAGCTCTAAAACCTCATCCATAGTCAGCCAAGCCTCTCCAGGTGCCCCAAATCATATCTCGTCTTATGAAGTAAAGTTACTTGAGGTTTTCTGTTATTTTCTATGCCATGAAGTCCCTTGACTTATTTATATCTTTGAATCTATACCTCATTTACATTAAATTTACATAAGCAGATGATACAATAAATATTACTGAATACATAGATGTGATTATGAGACTCTAACACATGTCAGAATATCTTTGAGGGAAGCCTGAATCTCATAAGACCAGTGACTCTAAGTTCTAAGTTCTAATCACCCTACAAATCCATTTTATGAGTTCATCAAAGGCCATTACTACTTCCAAGGCTTAACGAGCATAGATACATTCAAATCTTATGTGTGATGTTATTCATTTCTTCCATAGTCAGCCAGAGACCTTCTAGCCATTATATATTTGTTTACGTGGATTATGACCTAGGGAATACCCTATTTACATTGAGGTCATCGGGCACTGACACCAGAGGTTCCTGCTTATGCTGAATCATTAAAGCTTTTACATACTTATTAATTTGTGTTTCCCATGGTGTCACAGAAAATTTTCCTGGGAAAGCAGCGCATGCAGACGCTCAATAGCAGCATGATTTGGTGACTATCTCAGCAGTCTGCCTCCTCCCCCACCCCCTCAACCTGAATACAGACCTAGGAACAGCCTCTCCAAAAACTGCAGTTGCAGATGATGGGGCGGGTGCCATGAGTTTAATGAGACAGAATGGGGGAAATCATCGCCTACAAGGCCCCTCGGCGTTCCCTTCATGTTTCCTGAGCTGGGACTCCCAGCAGTTCTGCACAACATGGCCCCAGACAGAGAAAGAAAGCGGGGGTTTGGGCACAACAGCCTGCAAGTTGGTTTCATATGAAGGATGTTTGTACTCATGGATCATCACATATAGCTAAAAAATGAAAAAAAAAACTGAGAGAAAGATGCAGGACAGTTATGGCAAAATGCATGATCTGGGAAGGGGTGGGGGTAGGGGGGAAGGGAAAGGGAAATATGCCTGAACTGAATTGGAAAATGATGTATGAAATGCACAAAGCATCAATAAAAAATAAAGAAAGAAAGAAAGAAAAAGAAAGAAAGAAAGAAAGAAAGAAAGAAAGAAAGAAAGAAAGAAAGAAAGAAAGAAAGAAAGAAAGAAAGAAAGAAAGCAAGCTATGCACTAGCACTCTCCCCTTATGAGCCCAGAGTCCTTCCCCCTGGGTGAGCTGGCTGATCCATAGCTCCAGCTCTCCTCCCAAGGATTCTTCTCTGAGAGGCACCTGATGTCTGATCTCCAGAGCCAGACCATTTGGAGAAAGTCTAATCATGCCATACCTGCTAAGAACAGAAACACTCTAGAGTCATCTTAATTCATTTTATTAAAGGGATATGTCAAGTGTCTCTTGATTAAAATCTATATCCCAAAGTATAGTGGCTTAAATCAAAATGCATTTCATCAAATGTCATGATTTTGTTGCTTTAAACTTGTTCTTGCTTTACTGGGTATGTTTCTGTTCTTGACAGTTTCTGACATTGGTCAGCGACATTCAACTGGACTGTTCTGGAAGATTCACAAACCTTCACTGACATACCTGACGCACAAAGACTAATGACTGGCAAGCTGACCTCTTTTATCTTTTCCAGACTTCCTCCACTTGTAGTCAGAATTCCTCTGTTTGCTATCTCCACCTGGAAGCCGTACTTTTAAATGGAATCTCGGGACTTTATCAAGGCAGAAGTGTCTAGTCACCATAAAGTTTCCTCATGGAATTGTCAAAGAATTACTCCACCTTTACAACAGAAGTGTGCAAAGAAATTTCTGACTAGTGTGGATGGGAAGAACAGATGGGAAGTGGCAAAGACATTGCCAACACTGTTAATCTACCAGTGTTGAGTCTTGAATTATGTGCTATTGGGTCTATTTTTGTGCCAGTACCATGCTGTTTTTATGACTATATATCTGTAACATAGTTTGAAATCTAGTATTATATCCCAACCCCTTCCCTCATTACTCTTTGTGCTCAGGGTTGTTTTGGCTATCTGAGGTCTTTTGTTTCCATATTATTTTTTAGGATTTTTTAAAACTTCTGTAAATAATGGCATGAGAACTTTGATTGGGTTTGCATTGGATTTGTATATTACTTTGGTGTTTAGCCATTTTCACAATATTAATTCTTTCAATCCACGAGCATGGGAAGTCCTTCCATCTTCTGGTGTCTTCCTCAATCTCTGTCTTAAAGATTTAAATTTTTCATTAAAGTCTTTGGTCAGGTTTATTCTGAGATTATTTTTGAGGCTAGTTTGAATGGGAGGGTTTCCATTTACTTGTTCTCCAATTACTTGTTACTGGTATAAATAAAGGCTACTAATTTTTGTAGATTAATTTTGCAAATTGCTACTTTACTGAAAGGAGTTTTATGGTGGAATTTTGGGTGTATCTTAGGTATAATATCATATCATCTGCAAAAGGGATAACTTGACTTTTTCTTTTCCAATTGTACTATTTATGTCTCTTTTCTTGTTAATCTAGCAGGAGTTTCAATACTATAATAAAAGGAGTGGAGAACGTGGACAGCCTTACCTGATTATAAGGGGAATGTTTCCTGGTTTTCTCCATTTAGAATTATGTTGGCTGTGGGTTTTTTTATATATAGCTTTAATTATATTGAGGTAGGTTGCTTCCAGTCCAATTCCCTCTAGGACTTTTTATATACATACATGCTGAATTTACCAAAGGACTTTTCTGAATCTATTGAGATTAACCTATGATTTTTATTTTTGAACAATTTATATGATTTATGAATTTATTGACTTACATATATTGAACCATC
>VZQC01000191.1:1442493-1503266 GCA_009823505.1 Rhizomys pruinosus | reverse complement strand
TCTATGCCTTTTGATTGGAGAGTTCAGCCCATTAATATTTAAGGTTATAATTGAAAGATGGATGTTGCTTCCTTTCACCTTATTATCCATTTGGACTTTTAGTCTCTGATTCAACTCCTATGATTATGTTTTTATTAGTTTCTTTTCCTAGGTGCTTGAGGATAGTTGCTCTTCTCTTCTGCCCTTTAAATTGCTTCAAGTATTTTCTGGAGAGTTGGTTTTCTGTAAATGTATTCTATCATCTTGCTTATGTCATGGAAGATTTTTCTCTCTCCTTCAACTATAATCGACATTTTTGCTGGGTAAAGTATTCTGAGTTGGCATCCATAGTCCTTTAACACTGGAAATGCTTTGCTCCATGTTCTTCTTGCTTTCATGGTTTGCAGCGAGAAGTCACTTGTGATTCTGATGGGTTTCCCTTTGTATGTGAATTGTTTTTCTCTTGTGGTCTTCAGAATTTTATCTTTATTTTGGGCATCTAGCACTTTGACTATGATATGGCATGGAGAGTTTCTTTTCTGATCTTGTCTATTTGGAGTCCTAGTGCTTCTTGTATTTGAATGGGTTTGTCTATTTTTAGTTTGAGGAAGTTTTCATCTATTATTGTGTTGAAGATATGCTCAATACTATTCTCTTGAGATTCTTCTCCTTCCTCTATTCCTATGATGTGGAGGTTTGATCTTTTCATAGTGTTCCATATTTCCTGGTTGTTCCACTTTTGTGTATTTTTAAATTTTTCATAATCTTTATTTGAGTTTTTTCATTGCTCTGTGTTATCTTCCAGATCTGATATTCTTTGCTCAGCTTCCTCCATTCTATTTCTGAGGATTTTTCCTTTCCTTTCTTCTTGATTGGATGAGTGTTCTATTTCCTTTTTCATTTCATCCTGTGATTTATTTAATATATCCATTTCCTTTTTGAGTTTCTCAATCCCTTCTTCGTGTTCCTTACTTCATTGGTTGGCTTCCTTTTTCAGTGTTTCTATTTCCTTAGGTGTTTGTTTTTTTCTCTCTCTAGGTCTCTCTGGAGTTTGTCAATCCCTTCCTTTAGTTCCCTGAATTCTTCTTTATGTTCTTTAATTTCTCTGCATAGGTCTGCAATTATTCCTCTAAGGTCTGTTTCTGGGGTCACCTCCAAGGGGATGCCATTGTACCGATCTCCTACAGGGTTTGTAGAGCTTGGTGTGGAATTATCCTGCACCTTTCCCATGTTGTCCCTTCGTCGTGTCCCTAGCATGTGGATGTCCATTTTGTGATTCAAATCCCAAATGCGTTTTCAGTGTGTTGAAGGCTGAAAGCTTGTTTTGTTTTGCTTACCTCCTTCTTATGCTTTTTTTTTCTTCCTCTCCCCCTCCTTGTTTATGGAGTGTTGACTTGTCTAGGTTTTCAGGCTTTCACTTTTTTTATAGATTGGATATTGGAAGATTGGAAGTCTAAGTCACTCTTCCTTTCCTGTTCTGAGAGTTCTCCTAATCCAATCCACTGGATCTCTTCCTCAATTCCAATTGTTGGCGGGCGGGGGGGGATGCCTGGCTTAGCCCACACCCTGGAACCTGAGTCAGGCACCAGAGTCAGACCCAAGCTCAGGAACCCTTCGGGCTGCGAGGGGGGAAGGTTGACCCGCGGGCTTAGGGCTCCAACCTAGCCCCTGCCAGCCACCAGGCGGCCCTCTGCCACAGACCAGAAAATCAATTGTCCAGCACCACAAAAGTCACTCTGTCCTAAGCTTTTACCTGCCTTTCGGAACCGTGTCGGGCTGCTCCTTAATTTCCCTTTCTTGCCTTATTGTGCTAGCAAGTGTTTCAAGCACTATATTGAAGATGAGTGGTGATAGGGAGGCAGCCTTGCTGGGTTCCTACCTTTAAGGGGAATCCTTCTAACGTTTCTCCACTTAGGATGATGCTAGCTGTGGGTTTCTTGTATATGGCTTTGGTTATGTAGAGGAATGTTCCCTCCAGTCCAATTCTATGACTTTAAGCATGAAAGGATGCTGGATTTTGTCAAAGGTTTTTTCTGCATCAATTGAGATGATGGTTTGTCTTTCAGTCCATTTATGTATTTTATGATATTTATTTATCCCTGCAGCTCTGGTATAAATCCAACTTGATCATAATGGATGATCTTTTTGATGTGGGTCTGTACACGATTTGCAAGTATTTTGTTGAGAGTTTTTGCATCTATGTTCATTAATGATCTAGGTCTATAGTTCTCTTTTTTGGTTGTATCTTGGCTTGGTTTGGTATTAGGGTGATGTTGGCTTCATAGATGGAATTTGGGAGATTTTCCTCTGCTTGTATTCTTCTGAACAGTTTGAGTAGTAATGGTTGTAAATCCTTGTTAAATGTTTTATAGAATTCTGCCATGAAACCATTTGGGCCTGGGCTTTTTAATTTGGGAGGATTTTTGTTATGTTTTCAATTGCTTCAAATATTATAGGTCTGTTTAAGCTGTCAATCTCTTCTTGGTTAATCTTTGTTAATTTCCAGGATTTCAGATATACATCCATTTCTCTTAGGTTTTCAAATTATTAGAGTATAGGTTTTGAAGTATTTCTGTATGATTGTCTGGATCTTTTCATTGTCTGTTGTGATGTTTCCTTTTTCATTATGAATTCTATTGATTTGAAGTCACTCTTTCTTTTTGTTAACTGAGCTAGAGGTCTGTCTATCTTGTTATCCTTTCAAAGAACCAACTTTTGGATTCATTGATTCTTTATATTGTTTTCTTTGTTTCTATTTCATTGATTTCTGCTCTGATTTTTGTTATTTCTTCCTGTGTGTTGGGTTTGGGGTTCATTTGTTATTGTCTTGAAACTGTTTTTTGCTGCAGTTTTAGATTTTTTATTTTTACTTGTGTTCTTTTGTTTTGTTTTGTTTTTGTCTTTTTGAGACAGGGTCTCTCTGTTGCCCAGCTGTCCTGGAACTCACTCTGTAGAGCAGGTTGGACTTGAACTCACAAAGATCCACCTGCCTCTGCCTCCCAAGTGCTAGGATTAAATGTGTGCACCACCATGGCCAGCTTCTTTCTGTTTTATAATGTAGGTACCCAGGGCTATAAACTTCCCTCTTAGGACTGCTTTTAAAGTATCCCATATACTTTGTTGTGTTGTATTGTCATTTTCATTTAGTTATAGGAATGCTTTTATTTCTTTATTTCTTCCTTGACCCATTCATTATTCACGAGTGTGTTGTTTAGTCTCCATATATTCTTGAAGATACTAGGGCTTACCTGGTGTTGATGTTGAGCTTTATTGCACTGTGGTTTGATAGAACACATGAAATTCTTTCATCCTTTTGTATTTGGTGAGTTTTTTTGTGTCCCATTATGTCGTTGATTTTGGAGTATGTTCTGTGGGGTGCTGAGTAGAAAGTATTTTTTTGATGTTTGGGCGGAATTTCGGTAGATGTATGTGGGGTCCATTTGGAGTAATGTATTGTTCAGCTTAGATGTCTCTCTGTTTATACTTTGACCAGTTGATCTATCCAAAGGGTTCAGTGGGGTATTAAAGTCCCCTATTATTAGTGTGCCAGGATTAATTTGTGCCTTAATGTCCTGCAGGATTGTGTTTATGAACTTCAGTCCACTGGAGTTTGGTGCATATTTATTTATGATTATGAAATCTTCATGCTAATTGTTCCTTTGATAAGCATGTAATGGCTCTCTTTGTCTTTTCTTATTAGTTTTAGTTTGTTTACCACATTTATGCTGGATATAGTAATATGGGTTGGCATCTACAGTCATTTAGCACTGGGAATATATTGATCCGCATTCTTCTGGCTTTCAGGCTTTCATAGCTTGCACTGAAAAGTCAGCTGTAATTCTTATTGGTATTTCTTTATATGTAACTTGTTGCTTTCAGTATCTTGTATTTGTTTGGGGCATCTAGAGTTTTAACTATGATATGGCATGAGGAGTTTCTTTGCTGATCTAATCTATTTGGAGTTGTATATGCTTCTTGTATTGGTATGGGTTTGTCTTTTTTCAGTTTGGGTTGAAGATCTGATCAATACCATTGTCTTGGGATTCTTCTCCTTTTCTAGCCCTGTGATGTGGAGGTTTGGTCTTTTCATAGTGTCCAACATTTCCTGATTGTTTCACTCTTGTTGTTGTTTTTTTTAATTTTTCATAATGTTTGCTTGAGCCTTCTGGTTTTTCCTTGCTGTCTTCCAGGTTTGATATTCTATTTTCTGCTTCATCCAATCTGCTGCTGAGGCTTTCTCCCATCCTTTCCTGTTGATTGAATGAGGGTTCAATTTCCTTTTACATTTCATCCTGTGATTTCTTCAGTATTTCCACTTCTTTTTGGAGATTGTCCTTCTCTACTTGTAGCTCCTTGCTTGGCTGGTCTGTTTCTGTTTTCATTTTAGCATGGGATCTTTTCAGTGTTTCTATTTCCTTTTGGAGTTTGTCATTCTTTCCCTCTTTTTACTTCCAGAGTTTTTCATTCTTTCCCTCTCGTTCCTTCCTGAGTTTTTCATTCTCTCCATTTAGTTCTCTGATTTATTCTTTATATTCTTTGATTTCTTTGATTATGTCTATGATTGTTCTTCTGTGATCCATGTCCTGGGCTCCTTCCAGGGAGATCTCATTGTAGCGATCTTCTATAGGGCTGGTAGCATGTGGTGGAGATTTATTGTGTGCTTTTCCCATGTTGTTTTTTCTTTGTGTTTTTAGCATGTGGGTTTGTTTTATTGTTTGGATTCTAGTGCAAATCTCAAATGTTTCTTCCCTGCATTGAAGGCTAACTTTACTTGTTTCCTACAGATGTATTCATTATCTTCTCCTTAGTTTATGGAGGGGTTGGTGTGCTAGGTCTCTGGTTTTAACTTTGGGTTATTTATTGGGAGATTCAGCCAGCTCTTCCCTTTCTGGTCTGAAGGTTCTCCAGAAATCTGGAGCTAACAATCATGTTGGTTCCCTGCTGAATATGGGCCTGCCTTTTGCTCTTGTGTTTATAGCTGTTCTCAGTGGGATAACTCCACTGTAGCTCCAGAGGGTTTGTGGGGTGGGTTGCTGGTTTCCTCTGGAGCTGGTGGCTGTCAGGATGGCTGGATGACTCCATCCCAGTTCTGTTCATGCTGTGCCCAGTGTGGCTGGCTGGCAGACACCAGGCCATGCCCAGGGCCTTGATGAGCCTGCCCAATGTTGTGCTCACCTATTCCCCAGGTGCTGCACTGCCACCTCTTTCCACATCTTTCCTTAATTTGGGGACATTTTCTTCTAGAATTCTGTGGAAGATCTGGTCAATACCATTTTCCTGATATTCTTCTCCTTCTTCTATGCTTATGATGTGTAAGTTTAGTGTTTACAAGAGGTCTCACTTTCCATATTACATATTCCATTCCAGTTTTTTTTTCATAATCTTTGCTTGAGCAGTCCACTTCTTCAACTTTACACTCAGTCTTGATATTCTTTTTTTTATTCAGTCTAGATATTCTGCTATCTATTTCATTCATTCTATTGCTGATGCTTTCTTGTGTCATTTACAGTTGGTTTATTGAGTGTTCTACTTCCTTCATTTCAGCCTGAGTTTTCTTCAGTATACCTATTTTTTTAATTCCGTCAGAAGTCTACCCCTATATTCTTTTTGTTCTTTGATTTGTTTGTTTGTGTGTTCTTTAAATTAATTAAATCCTTTGATCATGTTTATAATTGTTCTTTTAAATTCCATGTCCTAGGTTATCTCTAGTGAGTTCTCATTGCAGAAATATTCTATAGGACTGCTACATATTATTTGTTTTTATTCATATTATTATATTTTCATTGTAATTTTGACATGTGGATTACTTTTCTTGTTTATGATTCTAGTGTGATACTTTGTTGAGTTGAAGACTGAGTTTGTTTGTATTCTTGATTTGTCTTTGTTGTTTTCTTATTAGATATGAAAAGCTAGTTGGTCCATGCTTTAGATTCTCTCTTTTTATTTTATATTGGAGGGACCAGATGGTTCTAGTCCATCTATTCAGGAGCTGCCCCAGACAAACAAGTAAGGTATCAATCAGATACTCTCAGGCTTTCTTCTAATGTTTTGGTTCCTACTAGCCAGCAGGCACAGCATGACTTTGGAAGTTTGTTAAGCAGAGGCTTGATTCAGGAGATCTCAGGCAGTTTGCAAAGGTGCAGACTATTAAAATGCAGAAGTCTAGCCCTGCAGCAGCAGGAGGGGCTTCAGATGATCCCAAGGTAGGGGGTCGGGGACCAGGGATGGTGCAATTTGGGAAGCTCACCCTATGTAGTGGTCAGACTCAGGCAGGTTGGAATAAATAAATATGTAACTTTTCATGTTATATTTTACTTCATTATACAGAAAGTATACCTGTATTCTCTTCTACCCCTAAATCAGGCATTTGCTTGTTCTGGGCCATTTGTGAGGCTTTTAGAAAACACGTTTTTGTGATTAAGTATACTGCAGTTTAACATTCTGGACTTGTAAGCATCCTCTGCATCTTTCTGATAATCATAAGAAGTCTTAATTCCCTTGATTCAGAGGAGATGGAGCTCCATTTGTCGAACATCTCCTACATCCCTTCCAATGTACCAGACATTTGAATGAAGTTTTTCAGGACCTTCCAGGTGCTTAGTCCTGTGGGGGAAACACTGCTAAGTGATTCCAGATGAAGTAGTAGTACAGGACAATCACCAGCTGGAATGTGTATAAATGTTTGACTCAGAGCTTTCCCTCTAATGTACTTTCCTTGAGGGATCATCATAGCAGCGCTACACGGTGGTTTCCAAATCAGAGTCAAATTGCATAAGCTTAGTTCTCTTTAAGGTTGGCGCTAATCTTTCATGGTATGTCTTCACCTATGCCCATCAGTCAGCCGAGTGGGCAAGGCCTGTTTCACACTTGTAGTGGCTTCAAAGCATTAGGACCTGCTCTCTGGCCTCTTGGTAAGCTTCTTTCCCCTTTGATTTCTGAGTTGTTCCACAAGAGTTTAATATTGGAGATGCTTCCTGACAAAAACAATTTTCTGCTTGATCATTTTATCCATGTTTCTTTTATTGAATTGACATTTCCTTGAAGAGAAGGGTCATGCATTTGACATTGCTATACTCCAGCATGAGACACAGTGCCTGAGGTGTATTTGCTGCTCAGAGTTATTTGTTCAACAAGTAATAAGAAGTATGAACTTATTAGTCCAATGAAAAAATAGTAATAAAAATATGTTTAAGTCTGAAATGTCTCCCATAAGCTCAAGAGTTTGAACCTTTAGTTCTCAGATGGTAGTGCTGTTCTGGGAGGTTATGGAAGCTTTAGGAATTGAGCCACAAGATTTTCAGTGATATAAGTGGGCCTTGCTTTCTGGCAAGACTTCTGCTTCCAAGTGAACCTACCATGTGTGGAGCTCTGCCAATGTCCCTGGTGCCAACCGGTTGTTCTGCCCCACCTTCTCTGCTGTTTCTCCACTCAGATTGAAATCACTTGGAAACTATGAACTCAAACAAATCTCTCCTCCTTTAACTTGCTTCTTTCAGGTATTTTGTCACAGGAAGGAGAAAAGCTACTAATACACAAGCTTACAGGAAAAATGGTAAAAGTATTCAAGTTACATGTGGTACTGAGAGCTGCACTAAGTACAAAAACCCATGTAAATACCACAGAATACATTGAAATATTCCTACAGAGGCCTCCTTCCACCTCTTGTAATTCTTTTTAAATACTATGTCATTTATCTTTTATGTGTATGAGTGTAATGCCTGAATGTAGGTAGGTATACACTTGTTTTGTAATGCCCACAAGGATCAGTTCTCCTAAACTGGAGTTAACAGATGGTTGCTTAGTCACCATGTGAATGCTGGGAATCAAACCCAGGTCCTCTGCAAGAGCAGTCACTGTCCTTAACTGCTGAGGCATATCTCCATTCTCCACTTCTTCTAATTCTAATATTGAAGATGAAAACATGGAATCCATTGAACTTTTAAGTTACACTTTTCTTATTTTTTAAAAGAATTTATTTATGGGGCATGGTGGTACACACCTTTTTTCTCAGCACACAGATTGCAGATAGGCGGATCTCTGTGAGTCTAAGGCCAGATTGATCTACATAGTGAGTCACAGGCAAGCCAGGGCTATACAGTGAGTCCCTGTCTTTAAAATAATCCTTAGTTGGCTAAACAGCTTTTAAAAATTAATCAGGCATATTAACCAACACTGCCTGTCACCAAAATAAACAGAGGACTGCCTAAATTAAATCTTGACATAAAAATCTAAATAGAAAGCCAGGTTTGGAGGTGCACTCCTTGAATTCTGACACTCAGGAGGCAGAAGCAGGTGGGTCTTTGTGAGTTCACCACAAGTCCAGTCTGCATAGCAAGTTCCAGGCCAGCTGGGGCTCCAGGAACACTCTGTCTCTAAAAGCTCCCCCAAACCCAAATAGGTGATATGTCATTTAAGAATAATGTGTTATTTTGACATTTATACCTTCTGATTTTTTAAAATACAAATTCACAGATAGCATTTTTGAAGATTTATGACCTCCCTCTTTTTTACAGAATATCACAGTAAATGAATGTTTCAATATGTGAGAATTTCTCTTTCCTCATTGTACACTTTTTAAATGATACATTCAAATATATAGGTTCTTTCACCTCGAAAGAATTTGGTGTCATTGAAACTTTTGCAATCAATGAAACTGTAACTATCCCATAAGTCAGTAGAGGTGTTAACTTAGAGCACCAGGCCTGCTGTCCTTACTTCTAGAATATTTTATGTTTGGTTTCTTCACATACTGATAAGATGTAAATTTTTCTACAGATATTATTGATTTTAAAGCACAAATCATTGAAAGCCAGCCCTGGAAAGAACCATGAAAAGTCACTTATTCATATCCTTGCCTACATATGTACACAGATAACCTGGCCCACCATGGATAATGTCCACTGACTCCATTTTTTAAAAAGACTTACGGGGAGAGGTCCTTCAGCCTTTTTTTTTCTTTAGCAGATTTCAGTGTTTGATAACTCATAAGGTTCTTAGGAAAGCCCTCCTTATAGTCATCCTAAATTACCAATGGCACATGGATTTATAGTTTAATCTTAAATAACTAGAATAAATTACCTCTGCTGTGGAAACAGACCATCACTCTGAATTTAGAGAAGAGTTGTCTATGTGAAATGAACAGAAAATATTACTTCTCAGGGAAAAGGAAGTGATTTTCAGTCAAGAGTCCCAACTCCAGAGTGGGGTGCTGTGGTAGTAAGCAGGGTGGTTGTCATTAAATGTCAGGGTATAGCCTTTCTGGACATTTGTGCAAGGACAAGGCCGGGGCTAAGATGGAAAGCAAAGATGAAATGTGGTGTGTGTGTGTGTGTGTGTGTGTGTGTGTGTGTGTGTGTGATGCAATCCACCTAGGAGCTGTCCCACACTGCCATGAGTGAGCACACTCACACTCCCCTAAGCAATTTAGCACATGTCAATGTCTTCTGAGCTAGAAGAGATTTTGAAAACACAGGGTTTTTGCTGGGCGTTTTGTTTTGTTTTCTCTCCATTACATCATTGTATTATCTTCAATTACACAGCTAACTTGTCTTCAGATTAAACTTTTTGCTTATGCTTTAAATACTTAGTACCTAAATTTTGACCTTGGTATGTGGTGAGTTCTGCTTCTCTAAGGTCAATAATTTTTTCAAGAATAATCATCATAAACCATAAGTAAAGGGCTATGATTAGAAAATAAGCTATTGAAGTTGACCTGTAATATATTCAAGTATTTCTTAGTTGTGTAATTGAGTAAATTATTTGCCCTTTTTGAAGCTATAATCATTTAAAGTATGATAGAAATGACCATATCAGCAGCACAAGTTTGCATGAGGATTAAATGACCTATTCCATGAATGAAGCATAATTCTGACCACTGTTATCTTTGCCCATTAATGCATTCAATCAAGCATGAAGGTGCTGATGTTAAAATACTACATATTGATTTTTAATTGGGCCAGCCTTTGCCTAAAATCAGTTTCAGACTCTTTACTGGAATTAATTAGAAGAGACTCTAAATTCAGGCACTGTAAGAAGAAATGAGACCTGATCTCAATACATTCAAGTATCTTTACAGATGAGCAATAAATCAGGACATCATTCTGCAATGAGAAGTACTTCACCCATGTTAAATGCTATGTTCCTTTTTCTGTTTTTGTTTTTCTGTCACTAAAATGAAATACCCCAGATACTTATAGAGAGAAGATTTGTTTTGGCTTATGTTTCTGGAGGTTCCAGTCTAGTATTGAATGCCCCCATTGCTTTAGGGCTCTGGTGAAGGTAACTCATCATAGCAGAACATCATGGTAGGGAAGACCACTTATATTACAAGACAGAAGGAAAATAGAAACAGTGGATAGAACACAGTTGTCAAGTGCCCTTTTATAATGACAAGAAACTCCAACTAGGCTTCTCCCCCTAAGGTTCAGCTATGTCAAAATAGTACCATACTGTGGACCACACATCTACACATACACATTTGCACATGCATCCACAGGAAGACACACACATACACACACACACATGCACACACATGCACACACACACCTCTATCCACACATATACATGCATAAAATTTTTGAGAGTAGACATTACAATGGATGATATAGAAATAAAATGGGGCCATAAAGAACTACTATGAATAAGGATATATCAACATATCAGTAGATTGAATAACATGAAAAAACTGAATGCATTACTAGAAACACCCAACCTGTCAAGATGGAATGAGGAGGAAATGGAGAGTATGACTAAGGCAGTCCCAAACAAAGGAGATTGACTCTGTTATTAACTAACTTATAGTGAATAAAATCCCTTGTGGTTTGGAGAGATGGGTTAGAGGTTAAGGGTGTGTGCTCCTCTTCCTAAGTTCACTTCTCAGCTCCCACTCTGGATGCTCAGCTCCTGAGGATCTGACAGCCTCTTCTGGCATCTAAGGGCACCTGCACTCCCGTGCATGCATCCACACATCCACACACACACATACACATACTTAAAAATAAAACCTTTATAAAAAGGAAAGAAAAGCATGGACAATATGGTTTCATGAGGATGGTAGATCTGAAGAATGAGCCCTTCTTTAACTACATGAACTTCAGTTTGTGTAGCCAAAGTCAAACAAAGGAAAAAGGCAAAGAAGGACCTACAAGCCAATGTCTCTAAAACACTACTTGCTTCCCCAGTCTATTCCATAGCTAAAGTAATCAAAACAACAGGATACTGGCACAAAACCAGATGTATAGACTACTGAACAGATTAGAGTGCTGAGGAATACATCCATGAATGTATAGCTAAGAACACACAGGCAGAGAATACACCATCTCTTCAATATAGTGAGTTGTACCACCTGACTATGCAGAAGGGTCCAACTGAACTATTACTGGATTAGACTGAAAAGGGAAAAACATTTCATCATACCTTTTCCCATTATGGAACTTCTGGAAGAAAGTAGGGAAAAGCAACTTTGGCATCAATCCTGGCAATAACTTTCCAAATTTGATGCTCAAACCATAGACAACAAAAGCAAAACTAGAGAATTAGTGTAACATCATACTAGAAAATGAGTGTACAACAAAGGAAACAATGAAAGACAATGTATAGAATGGAAAGCATTTCCATGCCAAGGATCTGACAGGGAGCTAACATGTACATACATAGGAATGTATGCAAGTCAATGGTAAAAAAATTAAATGGGCAAATTAAAGTCAAATTTAAATAGGTAAAGGACACAGAGACTTCTCAAAAGAACACATCCAACAGACTTACAAAATAAGAGAGTAGATATGAATGGATCTTTGGAGAAGGGATAGGGAATCCAGAGGGAAATGTGTTTCCCCTGAAACCCCCTGAGAGATGCACATACAGTGTCTGAACTCTTGTGTGTATGTATACATTGGGGCTGGATGGCAAGGATTATAGTGCCAGACAGGAGAGACCTCCCTTTGAGTGGTTGGTGAGAACGGTCCAAGAGACCCCCAAAATAACACAAGCTGTTGCCACAGCTCTTGGTTATCTCCAAGACCTCAAGATAAGACTCTACTGCTGAAGAGAGAACATAATTTGGATACAGAACTTGGAGCAATGGAGAAGGAACTGACCTGGGAGCCTTCTATATGAACTTTAGCACTCATAATGCTAGATAATAATATGCAAACTGCTAAGGGAGAAAATTAATCAATGGCCCAACCCAGCTCCAAAGCCTAATAACCATAAGAACCTGCACACCAAATTACCTTTATCCGGGAGATAATTAATAGTTCTACGTAATTGGACAGGAAGTCCTCTTAATGAGAGTGGACTCCTGGATGGCACTGTAAACACAGCCAAGTACACAAGTTTTAGAGAGGGCATAGATTCTAGAGGAAACTCTATAGATGTCATATCTCTACACAAATGAAATTTCTTACCCTACACTAAATATGGACCCTTATATTTATTGAGAAGCATACCATATATTGTTCATCAAAGAAGCTTCTTTTTGAAACAGATGGAGGCAACTGCAGAATTTCACAGCTGGTCAGATACAAAGAACATATGTCTGAGAGATATCCTGTCCTAGGTGACAAATCTACAGTTGAACCCCTAAACCTAAGGCTTATAGAACAGTGGAAAAGGAGTAGAAAGAAATTAGCACAACCCTCAAATCTCACTAATGAAGCCTCACTATATAGCAGAATGTGATGCACACAGAAGGGCACAACTGGCCAAGCTTTAAAGAATAAGAGACTGCAGAGTGTGTGTCCCTGGCTAGGACTCCTATATTAAAACTCACCCACCCATGGCTCAGGGGCCATTGCAGAAAAAGAATAAGAGTCAGGGCTGGCTCATGAACATAGGAAAGCAGAGGCTTTCAGACCACTGGAAGCTTGCACATGTGAACTTGTGAAAACAGTGGCATTGAGCACATGGCCCATGTCAACTCGATCAGACAAGAACCCAGAGGGGAGTAAAAGAAATGGGTGGCAGGCCAGCCTTATTCTGGGAACTGTTGGAGACTGGAAGAATACTACTTAATTCTGATCTCTAGATATGCTGAATAGATTCCAGTGGATGAATTTTCAGTGAAGGACATCTGGGTACAAATACTTGACTGGTTAAGGCTTACCATGTATGGCAGAATTCACGAGGTCTGGCAGGGTACTGGTGGAGCATAGATGGGAGAAGAGGTCTAAATTTGTTTAAGAACTGTTTTATCAAATGTACAAAACCTCAATAAAATTAAAAAAAGAAAATGCAAATTAAACCCAGAATGAGATATCACCTCATAAGTTTAGAATGTTCATTATTAAAAGCACAAAAGATAAACTATTGGCAAGGATAGGAAGAAAAGGGAACAGTGCACACTGTTTTTGCTAACATAAAGCAATATGGAAATTCTGCATTATATATACATTTATACACAGAGACACACACATCCATATAACACACACACAGACGTGCACATAGATACACTGTGTGGGTGTGTCTGTGTGTGTGTGTAATATGGATGTCTCATTACTGGGGATATATCTAAAGGAAGTAAAAACAGGATACTGAAGGAATATATGAATTCTCATTCTTCAATGCAACATTATTCATAATAGCTTAGATATAGACATGATGCCCTTCGCTGGCTGAGTGCATATTAAAATGCTTGAAAAACACAGAAATATTATTCAGTATTTGAAAAGAAGAAAAACTTTTCCTATTTTGATAACATGTATGGAACCAGAGGGTATTTTGATGAATGAAACAACAAAGAAGAAACTGTAACACTAAGCTATTTCACACACACACACACACACACACACACGCGTGCACACATTCACACAAATAATCTAAAGGAATCAAATATCAAATTCATAGAAACAGAAAGGTTAGGAGATGAGTATTAGATTATAATGGCCACACAAACCCCTGATAAAAGACAGACACGTGAGCCTTAGTCACTCCCGAAACATTTACTTCAGGAATTGCCAAGGCTGATTACCTGTTGGCACATGGTGGGGTAGCACTCACAACAAGATGGAGACTGAGGCACATCCCTTTATAACCAGGGAGTGGAGCCTCACAAACAGATCGTAATATGCTGTAACTATATTACAGAGTTGTTAACAGTATCATACACATGCATACACATTTTTTTTAATTTTATGTTTAGGAATTCACATTTTCCTCCTTTAATTTTGTATTACTCTAAAATATGAATACATACTTTCCACATATTTATCCACACATCCATACAAGAGACTTTTATCCTAGTGTTTGTACTGAGCAGTCACATACATTGGAAAAACACACCTTTAGAAATATTATTTAAACAATACAGCCCTAATTATTTGCACTGAGATAGGTAATACAGTTTCCTTATCATGTTGGCATTGACATATTGCAACTTTGGTTCTAAAACTGTGATCTTATTGAAATATTTTTAATAAGTGATGGGAAACATAATTATATATCTAGCCATGACTAAAGTTACAATAAATAGTTAAAGAGAGTTTCACCAAGGGAGAACCTAAAGAATGAGGTGTTAGGAAACATTTAGTCCTACCAAGGCAGTATAGAACCAATACAATGTAGTAACTGACAATACCCAAATCATTTAAGCTGTTTCATTGGAAGGAAGAGCTTGTAGTTTAGAGGTATCTAGGGGAAACCATGTGCCACTGTCCAAGTGCCAGAGTATGAATGAATCCAGGGATTTTTAAATTGGTCTCTTGTCAGAGGGAGGGTTGCACAGCTGTCAGAAGCCTGGTTAAGTAGGAGAAAGGAAAAAAATTGTTAGTGAGCCTCCAAGGATCAAAAATCAGGTCTTCAGAGGTCTGGAAACAAGAAAAACTGGAAAGGAAACTGAGGTTAGAATACCTCTGAAGAAAATTTGGAGATCAAATTCAGTCTAACAGATAGCAAATAAATCTTTAGATAAGCAGTGTAGAAACTTGGGGACCCAGGTTCAAATCAGGGCTTTGAAAATTTTAAGAGGCATAAAAAAAGTAAACTGAATTTAATTTTTTCTTTTTGTGCACAATATAAAATTAAAGAACTTTGAAGTGGCCACTTTGTTTTGACAGAAATTAACACACATGAGAACATGGACACATGTCAGTTACATGAATCTCAAAGACACATGGGAAAAAGTTTATAACACACCAGGTTGGACAGACACATGACTTAATTGTATTCATTAACTCTGAATGGGAAATCCTTTTATTTTTTTCCCCAAAAATGTCATAGCTAAGTGTCAGTGCCCAGAATAACTTGATGTGAAAGCACAGAAAGTTCTCAGTCCCCTGATTTGCCGCACACCTAAATATAAGTTGTCCATTGTTGTGCAGAGCTGCAGAACCATCAATTTTAATTTTTACACAGAATCCTTTAGAGTTTAAGACATCTAGTCAGGTGGAAATGGCCTGTGTGCCCATACTGTGCTTGCAGCAGAGGCTGTATTTGTGTGTGTGTGTGTGTGTGTGTGTGTGTGTGTGTGTGTGCGCGCGCGCACGCATGCAAGCCTGCATAGGGTGGTGGCGGGTGGGCAGATCTGGTACACAGTGTTTGCTTGTCTCCAACTGGGTTTACCTGCTAGTTTAATGAGAATAAATTTATTGTTAGTGGAAAAATCAAAAGTCCCTTCCTTGAGGGTAAAATTTTACTGCTTGAGGCAAGATCTGGATGCCAGCTGGGACAGGGTGTGGTAGACTTAATCTCAGATACAGAGGCTTGTATCCAGAAGCAGACACAAAAAATGGATTTCTGAATACAATGAGATTTATGAAGAGAATTGATGAAGTGGAGGGCCTGGTCAAAATGCCAAAATCTGAAATAATCCCCTAAAGATAGGTAAAAGTCTTGTAAACAAAATATAAAATAAAAACAGAAACAAAATAACATTTGTTAAAAAGCCAGCAATAACCTGTAAAAAAAAAAAAGCATTAACTACTGTTCGAGTTTCTCTTCCATTGCTGTGACAAAACACTCTGACCTACACCAACTTGGGAAGGAAAGGGTTTATTCAGCTCACATCTCCTGGGTGGTAGTTCATCACTCAGGGAGCCCAAGGCAGGAGCTGAGGCACAGGCCATGGAGGAACGCTACTTACTGGCTTGCTCCCCTGGCCCATGCCCAGCCTGCTTTCTTACACCATACAACAACAACCTGCCCAGGGGTAGCACCACCCACAATGGACTGGGCCCTCCCACATTGCCCAACAATCAAGAATACTCCTCATATGTGCCCACAGACCAGTCCAATTGAGCCAATTCCCCAGTTGAGGCTTCCTCAACCCAGGTGTGTCAAGTTGACACTAAAGCTATCCAGCACAATTACCGATTCAAAAGTAAAAATAGAAAAATGATTCTATTTTGAAACAAATAAAAAAGGTAAAACCAAAATTCAGTTAATCTGACATAAAATGCATTTAATCTCAATTGCCTTTTTATAATAATCCAATATAAAAACCCAAAAACAAAATTGTGAAAGGATCAGAACATGCTATTAAATAAATTGTAAAAGAATTAGAACATGGCATTAGTTGTTTTAAGCTCTGATGTAAATTTAAGTTTCCAGTAAGGTATTCCTGCCATGTGGTGCATGAAGATGGCTACTGAGAAGGAACAGGAGTGGTTTAGTTACCGTGGAAAAGGTAAACATACCTATGTTAAGATGGCCACTGTGGAGGAGTGGGTGTGGTTTAGCACAGCCACCATGGAAATGGAGCATTGCGCAGGTGTGGCCTCATCCCACCCTTTCCTGTTTGAATGAGTGTGGGGAAAGGCACAGTAAAGAAAAGAAAAAAAGGAGGAGAAAAAAAGCTTGGGTTTAAGGTTGCAGTCTTTTACTGCTGAAATCTGTTAAGGTCACAGGGAGTTCCAGAGAGAGGGAGAGACAGAGATATCAGAGCCAATCCATGCATGTGGGGTTGGGGGGTAAGCAAAGAGTTGCTGAGTAGGGAGGAAAGTTTAGGAAAAACAGCCTTAAAAGTACTTTTGAGTATTAAGGAAGCATCCTTTCTTAAACTCAGAAGTACAGAATGGTACCCACATGCCTGTGGACTCTGCATCCCAGGAACACAGGGGAAGGTCAATTATAGAACGGCACCCTAGTTTGAAGCATGGCAGACTCAGGCACCCAGTGAGATAGTCTGCAAGTAACATTAGGTTCAAAATGGTGGACTAAGGCTGAGAAGAAGAAAAGTAGGGGGAGGTGCAGGGAGAGGAGGGAGAAACCATGAGAGGCAGAACAGGGAGAGAGAGAGAGGGAGGTAGAAAGAGATGGGAGAAAGGAGAAAGAGAGAGAGAGAGAGAGAGAGAGAGAGAGAGAGAGAGAGAGAGAGAGAGAATGATACCTTGTCAAATGTGCAAGGTGGTTCTCTGGAGAAATGTGCTTCTGGCAATTCCCAGGGAGTTGCAAAATATTAGGTTCATTTTGAGGGGAGATCTGGTGAGCACTACATCCAAAACATCTCAACTTTCAACTGAGTTCACTCACGGCACCATTATGTTTGTTTATAATGGCGCAAACCCCCAATAAAAGACAGGCAGATCAGAGATCTCCTGAGACCAGCTGAAACAAGTGCAGGTAGGTAGGTAGGAGCTGGGTGCCTCAGCAAGGCTGATGTAGTTAATCTGTTAATCCAGTTGTCTTTGGCTTAATTGGCTTTTGTGGCTGTGGGGGCAGAGTTATCCTCCCAGCTAGTATAAAAGGCAGGGTTGTGTGAGTCTTGAGATCTGAGATCTCCTGAGACCAGCTGAAGCAAGTGCAGGTAGGTAGGTAGGTAGGAGCTGGGTGTCTCAGCAAGGTTGATCTAGTTAATCCATTAATCCAGTTGTCTTTCGCTTAATTGGTTTTGTGGCTGTGGGGGCGGAGTTATCCTCCCAGCTGGTATAAAAGTTAGGGATCTGTGAGTCTTGAGATCTGAGGTCTCCCAAGACCAGCTGAAGCGAAGGTACCGGGGCGTGGGCTAAAAAGCACCCCCCAAACTGGGATAACAAAGGCATCTGAAGGAGGCAAGCAAAACAAGCCTTCAACACAGTGAAGAGGCATTTGGGACTCACATTGGAATACAGGCAAGGAGAAGCCCATATGCCAGGAACATGAAGAAGAGACAACACAGGAAAGGGGCAGGATAATCCCACACCAAGCTCTACCAATGGAAGATTCCTACAGTGGGATCCCCCTGGGGATGGCCCAGGACACAGATATCAGAAACGCAATTGGGAACATACTTAAAGAACTACAAGATTACAAAGAGCAAATAAAAGAACTAAGAAAAAGAGAATGAAGAACTCAAGAAGGACCTAGAGAGAGAGAATGACAAACTCCAGAAGGGAGTAGAAACACTGAAAAGATCCCATGCTGAAAAAGATAAGGAAACCAACCAGAAAAACAACGAGCTACAGGAAAAGACTGAGAAGCTCCAAAAGGAAGTAGAAATATAAAAGAAATCAGAAGAGGAAATGAAAAAGGAAATCAAACACTCATTCAATCAAGAAGAAAGGAATGAAAAAAGCCTCAGAAGCAGAATGGAGGAAGCAGAACAAAGACTATCAGACCTGGAAGATAACACAGAACAACAAAAATCTCAAGTAAAGATTATTAAAAAATTAAAAATACACAAAATGGAACAACCAGGAACTTTGGGACACTATGAAAAGATCAAACCTCTGCATCATAAGAATAGAGTAAGGAAAAGAATCCCAAGAGAATGGTATTTTGCAGCTCTTCAACAGAATAATAGATGAAAATTTCCCCAAACTAACAAAAGACAAACAATACGAATACAAGAAGCACATAGAACTCCAAACAGGCAAGATCAGGAAAGAAACTCTCCACACCACATCATAGTTTAAATGCTAGACACCCAAAACAAAGACGAAATACTTAAAGCCACAAGAGAAAAACAACAAGTGACCTATAAGGGGAAGCCTATCAGAATTACAACTGACTTCTCAATGCAAACTATGAAAGCAAGAAAAACCTGGAGCAAAGCATTCCCAGTGTTAAAGGACAATAGATGCCAACCCAGGTTACTATACCCAGCAAAAATGTCAATTATAATTGAAGGAGGGAGAAAAACCTTCCATGACATGAACAAGTTGAAGGAATACATGTCCAGAAAACAAACCCTTCAGAGAATACTTGAATCAATTCAAAGGACAGAAGAAAGGAGCACCCATCCCCAGGCACCTAGAAAGAGAAATCAGTAAAACCATAACTGCAGAAGTAGAAACCTAAACAAAAACCGCAAATGGATAACAAGGCAAAAGGAAGCAACACAAACATATCAGTCATAAACTTAAATATTAATGGACTAAATTCCCCAATCAAAAGACATAGACCAGGAGATTGGATTAGGAAACAGAGTCCATCCATCTGCTGTCTACAAGAAACACATCTTACCTTCAAGGACAAGCACTGCCTTAAAGTGAAAGGACAGAAAAAATATTCCAAGCAAATGGTACTAAAAAGAAAGCAGGTATTACTATTTTAATATCAGACAAAATAGACTTCAAAGTAAAAGAAAGAAGAGACAAAGAAGGCCATTACATTTTTATCAAAGGAACAATTCACCAAGAAGATTTCACAATTATGAATATATATGCAACAAACTCTGGTGCACCAAACTTTATAAAGACCATTCTCCAAGACAACAAGTCACAGACTAACCCCAATACACTCATAGTAGGGGACTTCAATACCCCACTGAGTCCTTTGGATAGGTCAACAGGACAAAGAATAAGCAGAGAGACATCTGAACTGAACGATATGGTACACCAAATGGACCTCACAGATCTCTACTGAATATTCCACCCTAATACCTGAGAATACACTTTCTACTCAGCACCTCACAGATGATTCTCCAAAATCGACAGCATGCTGTGACACAGAAGAAACCTCCACAAATACAAAAAGATTGAAATAATTTCATGCATTCTATCAGACCACAGTGCAATAAAGCTCAACATCAACACTAGGATATGCCCTACTGCCTACAGGAACACATGGAGACTAAACAACACACTCTTGAATAATGAATGGGTCAAGAAAGAGATAAAGACAGAAATAAAAGCATTCCTGGAACTTAATGACAATGACAATACAACACAACAAAACCTATGGGATACCTTAAAAGCAGTCCTAAGAGGGAAGTTTATAGCCCTGGGTGCCGACATTAGAAAAACAAAAAGAGCACAAGTGAACGATCTAACACTGCAGCTAAAAGCACTTGAGAGGCAACAGCAGATGAACCCTAAATGCAGCAGACAGGAAGAAATAACAAAAATCAGAGCAGAAATCAATGAAACAGAAACAATGAAAACAATACAAAAAAAAAAATCAATGAATCCAAAAGTTGGTTCTTTGAAAGACTAAACAAGATAGATAGGCCTCTGGCCCAGTTAACCAAAAGAAAGAACAAGTCCAAATCAATACAATCTATGATGAAAAGGGAAATATCACAACAGATAAGGAAAAGATCCAGAAAATCATATGGGAATATTTCAAAAACCTATACCAAGTTTGAAAACCTAGAAGAAATAGATGAATATCTGAAATCCTGGGAATCACCAAAGCTCAACCAAGAAGATATTGACAGCTTAAACAGACCCATAACACATGAAGAAATTGAAGATATAATAAGAAACCCCCCAACTAAAACTTCCCAGGCCCAGATGGTTTCATGGCAGAATTCTATAAAACATTTCAAAAAGACATACAACCATTAGTTCTGAAACTGTTTAGAAGGATACAAATGGAGGGAATTTTACCAAAACCAGGCAAAGATACAACTAAAAAGGAGAATTATAGACCCATCTCCCTAATGAACACAGATGCTAAAATTCTAAACAGGATACTGGCAAATCGCATACAGACCCACATCAAGAAGATCATCCATCATGACCAAGTTGGATTCACACCAGAGATGCAGGGATGGTTCAACATACGAAAATCAACAAACATCATCAAACACATAAATGAAATGAAAGACAAAAACCACACCATCTTCTCAGTTGATGCTGAAAAAGCCTTTGACAAAATCCAGCATCCCTTCATGCTTAAAGTCCTAGAAGTAATTGGATTGGAGGGATCATTCCTCAATGTAATCAAAGCCATATATTGGAAACCCACAGCCAGTATCATCCTAAATGGGGAAATGACAGAAACATTCCCTTTAAAGGTAGGAACTCGGCAAGGCTGCCCCCTGTCACTACTTCTCTTCAATATAGTACTTGAAAAGCTTGCTAGAGCAATAAGGCAAGAAAAGGAAATTAAAGGAGTACTAATTGGAAAAGAGGAAGTCGAGCTATCCCTATTTGCTGATGATATGATTGTTTACTTAAGGGATGCAAAAAACTCCACCAGAAAACTACTAGAAAGGATTAACAGCTTCAGCAAAGTGGCAGGATACAAAATTAATCTAAAAAATTCAATGACCTTTCTTTACACCAAGAACAGGCAACTGGAGAAATAATTCAAAGAGACCTTCCCACTCACAATAGCCTCAAAAACAATAAAATGCCTAGGAAAACCTAACCAAAGACACCAAAGATCTCTATAACAAAAATTTTAAACCTTTAAAGACAGAAATTGAAGAAGACATCAGAAGATGGAAAAACCTCCCATGCTCATGGATTGGGAAAATTAACATTGTAAAAATGTCCATTCTGCCCAAACTCTTGTATAGATTTATACAATCATACAATATCTTGTATATATTTATACAATTAATACAATATTTCAATCCCAATGAAAATCCCCAAGAGTTTCTTCACAGGCTTGGCAAAAAAGTCTGTAAATTCATTTGGAAAAATAAAAGAACCCGAATAGCCAAAACAACCCTGAGTGAAAGAGCTACACAGGGGTATCTCTATACTAGACTTCAAACTATACTACAGGGCTATAGTCATAAAAACAGCCTGGTACTGGCACAAAAACAGACCTGTTGACCAATGGAACAAAACCAAAGATTCAAACCTGAGCACATACAATTTCAGCCATCTCATATTTGACAAGGGTGCCAAGAAGACACAATGGAGAAAAGACAGCATCTTAAGCAATGGTGTTGGCAAAACTGGATCACCACTTGTAGAAGAATGAAATTAAACCCCTACCTCTCGCCCTGTACAAAAGTCAACTCCAGATGGGTCAAAGACCTCAACATGAAACCCCAAACTCGGAAGGTAATAGAAGAAAAAGTTGGCAGCAGACTACAAGACATAGGCATAGGAAAAGACTTCCTAAATCAGACAGCAGCTGTGCAAGAATTAAGATCGACAATTGACAAATGGGACCTCATTAAACTCAAAAGCTTCTGTACATCAAAAGAAACAATCAAGGAAGTGATGAGAAATCCCACAGAGTGGGAGGAAACCTTCACTGCAGATACATCTGACAAAGCATTGATTTCCAGAATATATAAACTACTCAAAAAACAAAGAAAGAAAAGAAATGACAGACTAAATGGATGGAGGCAAGAGCTGAACAGAGACTTCACAAGTGAGGAATTAGAGATGGCTGAGAAACACCATAAGAAGTGTTCAACATCACTAATCATTAAGGAAATGCAAATCAAAACCACTTTAAGATATCATCTTACTCCAATAAGACTGGCTAGGATCAAGAAAACAAATAATACCAAGTACTGGAGAGGCTGTGGGGAAAGGGGAACACCCATCCACTGCTGGTGGGAATGTAAACTCGTGCAGCCACTATGGAAAGCAGTGTGGAGAACCCTTGAAAGACTTGGAATGAACTTGCCACCGGACCCAACCATACCACTCCTAGGCATGTAACCCCAAGACTCACCCGACTGCAGAGAAACATGAATGGCCATGTTTATTTCAGCTCTCTTCACAACCAACCCAAATGCCCCTCAACTGATGAGTGGATAGAGAAAATGTGGTACATCTCCACAATGGAGTTCTATGCAGCAGTAAAGAAAGATGACATCATGAGCTTTACAGGAAAATGGCTGGAGCTAGAGGACATCATGCTGAGCGAAGTAACACAGTCCCAGAAAAACAAAGAACGAATGGTATCCCTCATCTTTGGATGCTAGAGCCAATTACCTAGTTGTCAGTATTTCTTGTGCACGGCCCCTTGAGCTTTTCTCCAAAGCGGCTGGAAGTGATGCATATTGGAAACAACAACAACAACAGAAAGAACTGACTGAAACAGTCAACTTCCACATGGAGAATATGGAGAAAGACTGAGAAAGAGATGAAAAGCATGTTTGGCAGAATGCATGTTGGATGGGGGGATAGGGTGAGGGACACAGGTCTAGATTTTGATAAAATAGTATATACATAAATTAATTAAAAATAAGTAATGATTCAAAAACATTGGCTTTGAAAAGAAGATAAAAAATAAAAAAATAAATAAATGCTAAAAAAACAAAAAAAAGACCGGCACATGAGGCTTTGTCACTCTGGGAACATAATTTACTTCAGGAATTGCCAGTGCTGACTACCCATCGGCACATGGTGGGGTAGCAGAAGCTACAATAGCAGCAGCAAGATGGCAACTGAGGCACACCCCTTTATAGTGGGACCTCAGGTACAGGACATGGGGTCAGAAGATTGACAGACCCTGGAGGAAGTGGACACCTGTGTGTCTTAGAATTCTGGGAAGCCCAGATCTAACAATGGGGAATGGCTAGAACCTGAAGGAGGAGGTGAGGTAATGTTATTCAATGGACATAAAGTTTTTGTTATGCAAGATGAGTCTCCTCTAGAGAGTTAATGCACAGCATGATGCTGCTAGCTTAAACCATTGCTGTCTACTAAGAATTCCCCTAAAGAAGAAATGATCAGTCAAATATTTTCTCCATATATGCATATGTGACTATGTAGATGTGATAGGCAGGTTAATTGGCTGAAGTGTAATGATTATTTTCAGAACATATATTATGTCAAAACATTAAAGAGAACACATTGAATATATTACATTCTTATAGATCAGCAGTATCTCAGTAAGGTTGTTACAAATGGAGAAACTGTTCTGAACTTGATTATGCTGAAAGCTGCATAGCTTTATATATAGTAAAACCCACTTTAAATAAGTGAATTGTGTGGTATGTAAATTGGACATCAATAAAGATTTTTTTGACATAAATAAAATAATAAATTAAGGACAGGATATTTCAATATCCAAACTTTCAGTCACTGTCCTATACTGCTTCCCATGTTTAATCAGAATACAGGGGTTTGTTTAATGAAAATTGTTGTGGAGCATGTTGATTGACTTGACTTAGCCCTTCTCAATGTATACATATTTCAAAACTTCATTTTGTACCTAATACCCGGATATAATTTTATTTATAAATTAAAATATTAAATTCAATATTTATGAAAATAAAATAAGGTTTACATTTGAAAGGGAGACGTGTTTGCTAACTCAGATTTGGGGATCACACTTCATGCTTCCTAAAAGTATGAAAATTTTTCAAAATTTAAACATTTGCATGAGACTGTATTTTACTCCTGTGTTTTCCAGCAATGCTACTTCAGAGGTAGGACTGCCTTTATTCCAGGTTAATGTCAATTCATTGCAATTTAATGATTACTCATTCAAATCCAGTGTAGTGTTAAGCTTGGTAGGAAACATCCACACGGATGAGACAGGTGTGTTCCCTCTGCGGTTTCCTTTCTCTCATCAGAGTTCAAAGTCATCCTATATGTCAATCTTCTGTCTTGCACTCATTCTGAAGTCAATTCATGCTAGAGGTAGGAATGTCACAAGGTGTGAGGATAGCTAAATGCATACCTGAAACATTCTTGACACCATGAAGGACAGATTTCAGGGCAAGACACAGAAGCAGGTAAATCAAGTGGAAGACCATTGCAGTGAATCAGGTAAAGCAAGACTAGACAAACCCAGAGCAGCTGTCCCATAGATGGAAAGTCAGGGAGTGAAGATGAAGTATATCGAGGTTCTGATTTGCCCTCTGCTTAAAGTTTAGATTCTTGCTAATGAGTTAGTAACTCCAGGCTGATGGGCTAATGGCTGGTAGACCTTGTCCCCTTTAACATCTTTTTCTATTTTTACAAAGAAGAAAACTAAAGATTAATGAGCATTTGTGTGGCAATGGTTATAAATGTTTTGTGAATGTTTCATGAGGAACTGAAGACATATGGCAGGCTTTGCACAATTGTCATACTCTGATGTATTTTACCATTGGTTTCTGTCACCTTTATGGGGATGTAAGGGAAAGAAAGATGTGCAGACTGCCCTTGGTGAGCTCCGACTACAGCAGTAATGATGTTCCTTTTTTAATCAAAGCATCATTCTTCTTCCTGATAGACTCTGAGAATAATGGAAGGCACATTGAGAAAGGGACTCTACAAATATATGAGATCCCTTTTTGCTGTGCTGAAAACAAGTAAAAAATAACACTTTGTAGAAGTCATTTCCGTAGTGCCATAATCTATCAGGTTATTAAACATTTCTTTGAGGATAGAAATCTAGGATTATTAATCTATATAAAAACCTCATTCTTTAGCCTTGAGAAAGCAGAGAAAATTTCCCAGGGGGAATTTCTATACTTTTCAAAGCCTGATGAAAAAAAATCAGATTTTTTTTCAACAAACTTTTAAATAAGATAATGCACTGTGCTCTTTTAAAGTTAAACAACCTTTCTATTACATGTTCTACCTGGTGGAAATCAGTTGTTAGAGCTTTGTTAATGTGGATCATTTTATAAAGTATTCAGAACTAAATAAAGTCCACTGGTGTATTTAACTTCTTCCAGTATTTTCTACAATAGGTTGATATGAAGAGGTATCACTCAGGTTCACCTTATAGTGTCCTATAAATACCTTAGTGCAGCTTATAACTGACGATGCAAAAATAGAAGCTATCATTTCTTGATGTGTACTTTTTTTGCTTTGGGATACTTTTTCTTAATTTCCTGATTCAGTTTTATCATTCAGAACACAGAACAAACAAGAAAGATCTATTGGAGATTGATCTCCATTTATAGATATAACATAAATCATGAACGGATTTATTTATCTATCATTAACATATCACTACACCTTAATATCTAGTACATCAAGGAATATTTGAACATCCATTTATGACATATCATAGGCAGTTGATAAACATGTTTTGAAGATATGCTATAGTAATCTTGCTATAATATATTGGTTTTCATAGTTATTGTTCAATTTTATAGTGTACTTTATTGGTACTAAAACCCTCCCGTGCAAAAACATTTAGCATTGAAAAAACTCAGCATCAGAGCTGTGATATTTCAAGGAAAGCATCCTAGACTGTACTGCTTGATAAGCTAGAAAATATTCTGAAATGCAGGGGAAGATTACTGCTAGGTATTTTGTTGCTGTTTGAAAATCTGTCTTAAGCCTTATGACTGAATGGTGAAAAACAAGAAGTGAAGATTTTTTGTGAACATTGAATCAAACATTCCTGACCTCACTGTGAGTTATTGTTTCAGATTAATGCTGTATGAGTATGTAGTGGGCCCTGGAAGACCCTCTCCAGAGCTCTTCCAGCTTTGGCACCTTCACTCTCCTGGAGGTGATGGCATCCACAACTCCCACTCATGCTTTTGACATGAAAAGAACGTACAGGATTTGTACATAGGAGCTTGCCTACTGTGCTCAACTTGCTCCAGTTTCTTATGAGAGAAAGCAATTGATTGAACCTCTCTGCTACTTTCTTAGCTCTAATCTTTGGCACACTGAGATTTCTTTGAAAGGCAAATAGTAGATATACCTCTCTGGCTTTCTGTCATTCTCCCTTCACTACTATAGAAAAAATGTATATTGTCTTCTGGTATTAGTTCCCCCTGTCTCAAAGGATATGTGTTTGCTAACTCAGATTTGGGAATCTCACTTCATGCTTCCTAAAAGCATGAAAATTTTTCAAAATTTAAACATTTGTATGAGACGTTATATTTTACTGCTGTGTTTTCCAGCAATACTACTTCAGAGGTAGGACTGCCTTTATTCCAGGTTAACGCCAATTCAGTGCAATTTAATGATACTCATTCAAATCCAGCGTAGTGTTAGGTTTGGTAGAAAACATCCACAAGGATGAGACTGGTATATTCCCTCTGCAGTTTCCTTTCTCTCATCAGAGTTCAAAGATACCCAGCATGTTCATCTCTGTCTTGCCCTAATTCCGAAGTCATTTCATGCCAGTGGTAGGAATGTCAATAATTATAAAGAATCTGAATTCACTATTAAGCTGTACTTTCAAATGCTAGGTTCAGTAGTCTAAATGCAATGGCCACATTCCCACGCATGATACAGATACTTAGTGGTACTTAACAGAAGATGGAAACTAAGCAGAAATGACAACTATATACCAGCTTTGGATGCCTTTTATTTTTATTTTAACAATTCAGTGTAAATAACATTTCCCTGATTCCTATCACCAAGCTTCTTGTCCCATTACCCTGCATTGAATCACAGAAATGGCATTCTATCTTGTTCTTGGAATTTCAGTCTCCTTTCCCAAGGATCCCTGAGTCATGCACTTTGCATTTTACACATTGATCTGCCTAGAGGTTCTCAGTAGGGATTTGCAATAACCTTAGACCATTCCTTAATATATGAAAAGCAATGTATTTCTTTCAAGCAGAGCTAATATTCAGAGTTCTTTCCAATTCGAACAACAGCATTAGCTGACTCCTGAAACTATTGAGTGACATGATGAGTTCCTCATTCTCTATGCATCCTCCCTTATGAAACCAGTCCATTAATTCAAGAGGTTTACTATTTTAATAACAATAAAGCACAGACCTCAGGCTTCAAAGCCATCTTCGTGGTGTGGTGTATTCTTTCTTGTCTTGTGTCTACTTTGGTTCAACTATTCAGTCTTCTTGGATTGCCATCTTTGTGGCATGTTAAGTATCATTATTTTAGCAAGTCAAGTGACTCCTCCCTTTCATTTTCAATCCATCTTTCATAATAGGCCAATTGCTATTAAACGCTTGTATTCTTTTTTTTTTTTTTTTTTTCTTTTTTTGTAACTGTGACTGAAATACCTGGCAGAACTTCAGGATGGAAAGGCTTATGGTTTCTGATTCTTAGTTTTACAGAAATTTCAATATATCCTTGTATTGAAGACAGGGCAGTGGTACCCTGCAGCTGCAGCTGTTCCCATCACAGCTGATTAGGAAGCAGAGAACCACAGGGAGTGATCGGGGGGAGGTTACCCTTCCAGGGCCTGACCTTAGTGACCTATTTCTACCAGCCAGGCTCTACTTCCCAGATGTTCCACAGCTGCCTGTGTCAAAATATGACCCTACAGGGACATTTTAGATTTAAACCACAACTATTTAATGGCAAATATTTTGGTTTCAAAAGTTTCTCTTTGCTATTTCTTCATTCTTACACCTCAATTTTATGATTAACTATATTTTAAATGCATATTTATTCATTAATTTAAATTTATTCTTTGACCGTTACATGAATATGATGGTGATTTGTTCTGATTGTTCTCACCCAGTCTCTTGTCTCCCTCTCTCCCTTGTGAATCCCCCACTCTCTTCTCAGGTCTCTTTTTTTTGTACTCATGGATTTTGTTTTGTTTTGTGTCCCACTGAGTTGAACCAGGACTATCTGTGTGTGACTATGGGTTTGGACCTATCCAGTGGAAACTGATGGGTATGCAACCAAAGTGAAGGAGTCCTCTCCCAGAGTCCATGAGTAGACAGCATTTCAGTAGGGAGACGAAGACCCCCAGGACTCTCATCTCCTATCATTTGTGACTAACTAGTTTTATGCAGGCCCAAAGCAGGCAATCACAGCTGCTGAGAATTTGCATTTGAATGGCTGAGTCATGACCAGAAGATAGTATTTCAAAGCCCCTCTCTCAATCTTCTGCCTCTTACATTCTTTCCATCTGCTCTTCAACAATGCCACATTAGAATTAGAGTCTGCATGGTTGGGGATATAAATATCTTGTTAAGGACCAAGAATGCAACCCTTTTTTATTCTCAGTACCTAAAGCATGAGTAAGTTTTTTTTTTTTTTTTTTTTTTAATTCATCACTGTTCAGTGCAAAGAGAAACATTCTAGTTACTTTCTAGTTCTGTGATTTAAAAAAAAAAAAATCCTCACCAAAACCAGGTTGGGGAGGAAAGGGGTTATTTGGCTTAGGGTACAGTTCATCATCAAGAGTGGCCAAGGCAGGCAGGGCAGGAGCCTGGAGCACAGAACATGGAGGAGTGCTGCTTACCGGCTTGCTCCCAAGACTTTGCTTTCTTACACAGTACAGGAACACCTGCCCAGGGTTTCACTTCCCACAGTAGGCTAAGCCCTCTCACATCACTCAACAATCAAGAAAATGCCCCACAAACATAGCCTCTGGCCAATCTAATGGAGGTAATTCCTCAAATGAGGTTCACTCTAACTATGGGTGTAAAGTTGACAACTAAAGCCATGTAGCACAAGAAACTTCTCTGATTAAACTGAGAGTAACATTTGTCTATGCATATAAGCATAAATGCTTAGAGGGCATTTTGACCACATGTCAGTTTAGACTAACAACAGTATTGAGTCCTCTCTAGGGCCTAAGGCCTTCCAGATTTACAGTGTAAGGCATGAATTCCCTCCTGTGAAGTAAGACTCAAACTTAATCAGAGAGTAGTTGGTTGTCCCCATAATAGGCATACCTTTAATGCATCAGTGGGAGCGTCTTTCCTGACAGGTTAGTATTGTACGATTCAAAGTGGGGTCAGATTGCTGATGCAGTCATGATTTAGCTGCTTTCAAGGAGACTCTTTTAAACCTTCAAAAAAACAAATGGTGCTGTTTTAATTTAAACTGTTCTGGGGCTTTGAAATGAAAATTTCAAATTAATTTCATGATGGGAATATAACATTGATCCCAAACCTGGCAATTATTGCAACAATTACAAACACATTTGAGTAAATCACAGACTAATCTCACTTACAGATATTGATGTAAAGCTATAACTAAACCATTAGCAAACCAAATCAACAATACATTATAAAAGATGTACCATGATTAAATAGGATTTATCTCAGGAACATAAAGACAAATCAACAGCAGCATCTTAATTAAGAGGAAGACATCTTTCCTATTCTAATAAAAATGTGAAAAAGGCAAACTGACTACAGCTTCCTTAGCATTGTAATGGAGATATTAGCCAGTCCTTCAGAAAAGATAAATTACCAAAGCATAAAAGTTAAAGGGAAGGGATGAAAAGCCATTTTTTATAGATTATAGCAAGTCTTCAAATTAAAGGCAATCATTGAAACAATTGAAATAACAAGATCAGCAATTTAGCAGGTTAAATTAAAATCCAAAAGTTAATACTTTTTTTCTAATCCAAAATAAAAATGTTAGAAATATGAGGCGAGAAGACACCATTCATAAGAGCAGCAACAATCATATGTATAAAAAAAGTTTCAATAAGAAACATGCAAAATCAGGGGCTGGAGAGATGGCTTAGTGGTTAAGAGCACTAACTTCTCCTGCAGATGACCCAGGTTCAATCCCCAGCACCCACATGGCTGCTGAGAACAGTCTTTGACTCCAGTTCCAGGGGAATCCGATACCCTCTTCTGACCTCCGCAACATTGCACGACACGGGTGCACCAACCTACATGCAGACAGCACACTCATACACATAAAAAATAATAAATTAAAAAAATTTAAGAAAAGAAACATGCAAAATCTAAATGGGGAAAACTTTTAAATGTCATTAAAAGTTAAAAAATGGGGTCAATAGAGACTTCTAGATAGTGACTGGTTAGAAAAGCAAACCCTTTAAGTTCATGTATATATTTAATGTAACATCAACATATTTCAATATACTTCACTGCATTTTATTTGTCTGAAACTATACAGTATAATTTTTAAATTAATATTAAGAAAATAAGTCAAGATTTTCCCTATCTTGAAAATTGTGAACACTTAGATTGAGGGGAACACACACACACACACACACACACACACACATTATGATATACCAATTAAAAAAAATGAAATTTGAAAAAAAACAAGCATGTCTGTAAAACATTTTATGCCAGTACAAGTTAAAATACCTGAAGGAACATTGAAATTGAAGAAATTATTTTATAAGAGAAAAGAATTAATTTACAATAAGAGTCAAACTTCAAAGTAAAAGGAGAAAAATGAGCACTTAAGCTACAAATATTTCACATTTTAAATTAAATTACAGAAATAACACTTCATAATAATATAAAAATACAAATAACTTGGGGGAAATATTTGCATCTCATATCACAGAGCTGTCAATTCTCAAATGTGTTCAAGGGTCTTACAAATCAGGAGACAGCTTTCAGACCAGTGTGGGGATCTGCACAGATCTGTTCTCCACAAAGACAAGCAGAAATAGTGACAGTCACTTACTAGTTTTTAATTATCTGCAAATTATATTAAGGAATACATAGAACAGATTCAGAAAAGTCTACTGAAGTTGGCTTACAACAGAGTTTGTGACACTCGACTTCTCATCCCAGGACCTGCCTACCTGGTTCAGCATGATTGGAGCTCCACTATAGCGTGGCCAGGAATTCAGGGCTGTTCTATGCACTATAGTATCTTCCCAGGAGAAGCAAGCTGCCAGGATTTTTTGTGGTTATTCAAATTCATATTGCAGCAGTTAATTCCAGAGGAGCCTGAGCTTTGGGGATCTCTTCCTCCTCCTATCATTCCTCATCAGATTCTAAGCATGAGAGCCACAGATCCTGGATCTTAATCCATAATCCTGAAGACACTCCATAATATGGACCCAACATTTTCCTCCTTGGGGAATAGGACTCTAATAGCAGGAGGCCACTGTCCACACCCAGTTCCACAGTAGCTCGGACACCTTGTTCTGCATGAGATGCTCTTGTGCCACACAGCTCTGATGATACACCTGAGAAACTAAGTACATTTGGATCTGTGCACTGGAATCTTCAATCCTAAATTTGCTACAAAGGCTGACAAGGCTCCAGGGGCTGAACTCACACTGAAGGACACCTGGGGATACAAATTTGACTCTATAGGCTTTAGCATATATGACAGAATCCATGAAATACAGTGGAGGAGCCCTTAGGAGTTGCAGACAAAGAAAGATTAATATTTGGGAAATGCACAAAAATTCAATAAACATACATTATATGGAATTCTCAAAGAAAATAAAAATTATGTATTTATATCTTATTTATTCTTTTTATTTTATGTGTATGTAAGTGCACCTGTGTCATGCAGTCCCTGAGGATCATTGGGAATGGAGTCACAGATGATCGTTAGCTGCCATGTGGGTGCTGGGAATCAAACCAGTGCTCTTTTTTTTTTTAATTTTATTTATTTCTGTATGTATATGAATGTATTGTCTGCATACAGGCCTGTGCACCCATGTCTCGCAACGCCACAGAGGTCAGAAGAGGGCGTCGGACTCCCCTGGAACTGGAGTTCTCCTGGAATTGGAGTTTCAGACGGTTCTCGGCTGCCATGTGGATGCTAGGGATCAAACCCGGGTCCTCTGCAAGAGTGGTCGGCACTCCCAACCGCCAGGCCATCTCTCCAGCCCCAAACCAGTGCTCTTAATGCTAAGCCATCTATCAGAAAGCAGGTTGAAGGCCAGCTAGGATAACACAAAAAATTAGAGTAGGCAAAGATTTTAAAAGAACTAGGTTGAGGGAGAAAACCTCCCCCCAATAATCTAAAAACAAACAAACAACAAAGCTCCCAAACTTGCAAAGGTTATCAGAGCTTAGAGAACTATGTGCCCCTGGGCACTGTAGAAAATAGAACAGTTGCCAGACATGGTGGCTTATGCCTTTAATCCCAGAACTTGGGAAGCAAAGACAGGTGTATCTCTTACAGAGATCCACTTCTGTGAGATCTGAGGCCAGCTTAGTCTATGTAACAAGTTTCAGACCAACAGGGGCTACAGGTAATCCTCGTCTCAAACAAACAGACAGACAAACAATAAAAAAGTAAATAGAACAACTGATTATGAACTTAGTAAATAGCTAATATCTGATATAAAAAGTTCTGTAGAGAGGCAGGTAGAAGATGCAGAGAACCAAGGAAACTACAGCCTCTCGATGTCACTGCCTATGCAAGGTTACAGCCTCTGAGGAAAACCTTGTGGCTCAAATTTGAACTGAGCAGCAATCATGAGGAAGGGGCTCAGAGGGTACGTGTACATCCTGGCAGAGCATCAAGGAACCATTAGAAATCCCTGTGTGAAGCAAAACAGTCTACTTTCTCTGGAGCTGTTGTCTTGGACTCTGGTCAATTCTGGCTGTTTCTTTTCATGGGCTGACAGTTTGTAGACTGTTTTGCTTCTCATCCACCTGTGCCCCTTGTCTAAGCCTAGGGAACAATCTGCAGAAGAGGGGGCGTGGTAGAATGTAAGGGCTGCGATTGGGGTGAATGGTGAAACTACAACAATATAGTCTGGACACTCATTGGATCAACTTGATTGAACATAGAAGCCCCCCCTGCTGGATGGTGGGACCCATGGGCTGTGTGGGTTTGGGCACAACTGCTTGCAAATTGGTTTTACATGAAGGATGCTTGTACTCATAAATTATCACTTATTGTTAAAAAATGAAGAAAAAACAGAGAAAGATGCAAGAAAGTTATGGCGGAATGCATGATCTGGGATGGGGTGGGGTCGGGGGAAGGGAAAGGGAAATATGCCTGGAACTGGAAAATGATGTATGAAATACACAAAGCATCAATAAAAAAATAATAATAATAAATTAATTAAAAAATAAAGAAATCCCTGTCTGTGTGTGTGTGTGTGTGTGTGTGTGTGTGTGTGTGTGTGTGTGTGTATACAGGCCAGAGACTGATATAGACGAATTCCTGGATTCCTGGATCCCTCTATTGAAGAAGCATCTCTCAGGGAAGCTAGAGTTCACATATTCATTCAGCTAGTATAGCTGGACAGCTTGCTCTGTGGATTCCCTGCCGCTGCTTCAGGACTGTTGAGATGGCAGGCATCTCCATGCCTGCCTGTCGTTTAGTTGGGTGATGGGGATCCCAACTGCAGGCCTCACTTGGCCCTCGCTTTTCCCTCTAAGATTTCTTCATATCAGTGAAACAAGTACATGACTTTGAGGATGCTTTTATAAATCAGATATCTTACAAGTTGTGGCTGTAAAAACATAGGGCCAAGGGGACAACACAGAGAGATCTATTTCTCCAAAATCCTAGGACTCTGTTCTTTAGTCAACTGGCAAAACCAGAAGAGAGAGTGGGAGAGTTTGTCTGAAGATACCAATCTGGGAATCCACATTATGATATTTTGATTCAGTGGTTAAAAGTAAGGTCTAGAAACTTATATTTTTTTTTTACAAAGCAGCATTCTGGGTCCCTTTGAGATTTAAATTTCTAATTTATTAAATATATTATATATAGATAATATATATATAATAATATACATATAATTATATGGAAGTATACTATAATATATATGAATATATATATGAGTACAGTATATTTTCATCATCTCTACCCTCTGTCTATTCCCCCCAACTCTTCCCATCTTTGGTATTCCTGATCTCTTTGGTATTTATTATTGTTATATATGTGTACTGAGTGGTTAGCTTCAAAAATTATGAAACTACACACATTGTAATTCTCTTGCTCTAATCTGCTCAATTTTTATTATGTTCATCTGAATTCATCAGGGACACAGGTATTACTAGAGCTACATGTCTGTGAAAATATAATTAACATATTCACATTCAGACACATTGCTCGGGAAATTTTGTAATGCATATAGAATAAATCCCTGAAACTCGCATCCTGAAATCTGTCTAAAAGAAAAGCTATGCAAGTTAGAAGCATAGTAAAAGACAGGCACCTTAGATTTAGATCACAGTGCAAGCACAATAACTTAGTTACTTAGAATGTTTCTACTCTTTCATCTATTTGAAACAAGGATTAGCAAATATTCTTTAGAGTTTCTCGCAATCTCAATAGTCTATTAAGAACAACAAAAGCATCCATAGCTACCAGCACTATAAAGCCAAATTATCCATTCAAAGAATTCATTGACACTCTTTGCTTCTGGGGCACAACAAGAAATCAGGTAAAGAAAAAAATAATTAACTTTGTGAATGGCAGTCCAGGTTAAATCCTTGAAATTTAAACACCAAGAAATGTTCCTAAACTCAAGAACTTCATGTTTCTGTTTCAGATTTTTGTCTGCTCTACTACAAATTAAGTTATTTGAAGAGCTATTTTTGTCAATTTTTCAAAAAATGAGGGCGAGATCTCATACTTCAAAGTCTGATTATGGAATACACAAAAGATTCAGTAGTAATTTGTGTCTAGAAACCGCTAAATGTTGAATGTTATTCTCACTGTGTGCCTTGGAGAGCACACGTCAGCATTCCCCATACTGCACCGGGCAGAGAGTGGAGAAGTTCCACTTAGCTTCTTCATGGCTCATTGATCTAAGCTTTTAGACACTCTTGAACTTCACATTTCTTAGATGTTGGTTAGAACGAGTAGCAGACTGCTCACTAGGGGCAACTTGCAATGCTCCTAAAGCAGTATTAATGATGGCATGCACTGTGTACGTACTGGAGTCTGAAAGGTGAAAAATTATAGGCCTGTGAGGAATACTCTCGCCAATGCTTCCAATTTTGCTCTGGGGTAGATTTTCTCAAAAATATGTTATCTGAGTGACTGTTAAAAATTCCAGTAGCCATAATTCGTCTGGTTGTGACTAGAGGTTTTTAGCATCTCTGCCAAGTTTTATGGGGAAGATTCTGCTAAGCAGTAGAAATCTGCAGTCTGGCAGCTAACCCAGACTCATATTTTTCAGGTGCTCTGAATAATAAATATTCCTTCTCCTGTGTTCAATCTGCCTACCCTTCAAGCAGGAGTGAACACATCTGTCATAAAGCTGGGGGGCAGGTAGTGAAGAGTTCAGAGGTATCTCACATGTTTCAGTTTAGTTTCCACTAAAAGTAGAACCTGTGCAGGGGCTCCAGGGAAAGTGCTTTGAGAGATGAGCTTGAAAAGCAGAAGTCAAGGGAGGAGGGAGACAGAACGACCCAGAACTGGGATAAGCCAATGTAAGTGAACATTATTGCTTTCACTGCTAAAGGCAGTTGGGCTCAGTTCATCCAGAACTGCTGGGAAATGAGTAGAGACTTCCAGACATGCTCGTGGGAGACTTTTCTCAGTGACAATTTTCTCCCGTTGGTTGAAGGTCACTGCCAAGGGTACGTGTTCATTTCAGGCTGTCAGCTCAGATGAACAAAGCCAATCCTGTTGTGCTTCTGACAACTCTGACTCAGGCTGTGCTTATTCATGAAATGGCAAGGTGAGCCAGACCTCACACACTTAGAACCACCTACCACCACAGGTGAAGTTAAAAGTTGTGTGTGCCAAGTGGCGTTTGCCACAGTTCAGCCTATGGCTCTGCTCAGATAGTCTTTCTGTATCCATTTGTCATTGTATTTACAAGAGAAGTACTTACTGTAATTCTTATCCAAAAGCTATACTTAGGCAGCATTAGTAAAGTAAGCAAAGGCCCTCCAAGCTGTCAAGACCTTAGCTAGCATCTGTCACCCCACTCCTCTGTCTGTCCCCTTTAAGTTTCCCTTACTCATCTAACTTCTCTACAGAACTGTTTCTCACCCAGATCTCCAAGTCTGAATCTGCCTTCTTTCTTCCCCTGCCCTGTTCTATAATTTTCAATCCACATGTGTCATCAGACACTACAGTCTGACAAAACCCCAGGGTCTTAGCATTGTATTCACAGTCTTCTCTTGCCTCAGATGGTACTCAGAGTAGTACTTACAAACAGAACTCCCTTTTGTTGTAATCAAAGTCACCAATCACAGTTCTGGTATCAAAGGAAAAATCCTTGTGAAAAACTGTCCCTGCTTTGACCTCTAATGCAGCAAAGATAAGATCAGCATCACATATATTCTACATGAACGCTACTGAGAGCCAAGTCAATCTACTTGTACCAATGTTCAACGTAGACCCATCTGTTCTTATCTAGCCCAGATATCCAGGCACCATTATTTGTTATAAAGGACCTTACTTTAGTAAAGAATGGCTGTGTGGGTTTGGGCACAACTGCTTGCAAATTGGTTTTATATGAAGGATGCTTGTACTCATAAATTATCACCTATTGCTAAAAAATGGAAAAAAAAACTGAGAGAAAGATGCAGGACAGTTATGGCAGAATGCATGATCTGGGATGGGGTGGGGTGGGATGGGGGGTGAGGGAAGGGTAAATATGCCTGAACTGAATTGGAAAATGATGTATGAAATACACAAAGCATCAATAAAAAAATAAAGTTAAAAAAAAGATATTTAGGTATTTAAACAGTATAATATATAGCCTTTCGATCCTACTAATGAAGCACACACAATTAGATATATGGGTATTTAAACAGTACTAATTGTTATGGTAGGTTACTTTGGTATAGACACAGATGTTTGGATGGTATGTCAATACCTAAATATCTAATTGCATGTGCTTCATTAGTAGGATCAAAAGGTTAAGCCCTGGACAAGCTGGCAGCCCATGAAGAAAAACAGCCAGAACTGGTCAGAACCAAGACATCAGCTCCAGAGAATAAGTGTTTTGCTTCTCATCCACCTGTGCCCCTTTTCTAAGCCTAGGGAACAATCGGCGAAGAGGGGCATGGTAGAATGTAAGGGCTTCGATTGGGGTTAAATGGTGAAACTACAACAATATAGACTGGACACTCATTTGATCAACTGATTGAACATACAACCCCCCTTTCAGGATGGTGGGACCCATGAGCTGTGTGGGTTTGGGCACAACTGCTTGCAATTGGTTTTACATGAAGGATGCTTGCTCACTACAATTATCACCTATTGTTAAAAAAAAATGAAAACAAAACAAAACTAAAAGCAGAGAAAGATGCAGAAAACTTACGGCAGAATGCACGATCTGTGATGGGTAGGGGTGGGGTGGGGGGGAAGGGAAGGGTGAAAAAAAATAGAATGTCTCTTCAGGGGCTGGAGAGATGGCTCAGGGATCAAGAACATTGGCTACTCTTGCAGAGGACCAGGGTACAGTTCCTAAAACCCCTGTGGTACTGGGAACTGTCTCCAGTCCTGGGGATTGGGGGGAGTCAGACACCCTCTTCTGACCTCCACAGGCATTGCATGCACAAGTGCACTTACATATATGCCTGGAAAACACTCATACACATTAACAATTTTTTAAATGTCCCTTCAAGCTACATAGTGAGTCTTCAACATCTCTTGTTCTTGGAACTCCAATCTAGGCTTCAGTTTAGCATACTTTTTTTCTTATATAGGAATATATATAAGATAATATATATATATATATATAGATATATCCAGTGACGGTTAGAGCTTTAAGTTGATAGTTGAACCTTGAATTCTCATTTTGCTTAAAGCTTCCAAGACAGTTAAGAAATTCCAATAAATTTCCAATGCCTCATATTCACCTCTGTCCCACACTATTTAGGTACCAGAGCTCCTAGGGATGACCCAATGGTGTCCTCTCCTGTTTCTCATCACAGCCTTCTTCAAATAAGATTTGAGAAAGCTACTGTTCTAAGATTGTCATTACCCTGTAATGTGATGAGAGCCATTGAAAGACCCAGTTCTAGAGCTCCATGACAAGTGTTTTCTTGAATCATTTCCTGTACTAACCATCGCGGTATATGTTCCAGTAGGAGAACATGGGATAAAGATTATAATGAAGCCGTCTTGGGAAGGAGAGAAGATCATAGTAGAACAAAGAAGTATAAGATCAGGACAAGGGAAAACAGAAATATATGTAAATTAGCAAGATGCTTTCATAGAGAATTGTAGCACAATTGTTCCAGAGCTGTTCAAGCATGAAGAATTCCCCTGGAAATACCAGTGGCTACTTTGCCCTGATAGACATGCTAAATTTTTTATACCTAGGCTGTTCATGAGCAAAAGTTGAGGTGAAATCTCACCACATTAGATAAGGCTGTGTATGAGAATGCCAACAGTCCGCAGTGTTTGATTCATCAGGACTCTGGTAGCACAAAAGCTAAGATTCTTTAGAACTGTCCACACAGAACTGAAATCAGAAATAGTCCATGTTTTCCTATGTGATGTGTCTGCAATGAGGAAGAATTACAGAGGTGGTGTGTTCCTGTTAGCTGACCTACTTCCCATGAGAACACTGGCCTGCTGCCTATCGTGCCCACACACCATCCTTCAATAAGGCATCTGTGGAGATGCTAAAGAGCAACTAACAGCATACTGCCTTCTCCTGCATTCTTGGGTACCAAGTCACAGTTGAGAACACTTGCATGTTACAAAGCGTTGAAGATCAGTGTTGGAAAATTGTGCTTTTTCATTCTGTAGTGTCTCTCACCACTAGTCACAATAAGTATCAAAATCTGACTGCATGGAGCTTGATCTCCTTCTCCAAGGACCAAGGCCTTTAGGCTGTGTCTTCTCTAGGGCTTGAAGAATGACAGACCTAGGCTTACATCTTGGCTTTTAACAAAATGCATTACTTGTCAAATTAAACAAATAGATACACTTAGATAATTAGGAAGGAGGTGTCATCTCTTTCACAAGCTCTTTAGATGGATTACATCTTGATTTTGTGCTCATATACATATTGTATTTAATGTGCATTATTCACTGCTGGTGCTCAGCCAAATCTCTGTAAGTATCCCAAGGCCAGGAGCTTTATCCATCCCAGGTTTGACCTATCTTCTCCAGTTTCTCACAATATACCTCTCCTGAGCATCCTTTTCAGTATCGTTGATGTTCTTCATAAAGGCCCAGTAATATGCATGGACAAATGATAGATTTCTCTGAGACATCATCAGATGTCTCTTCGTGTCTTTATCTAATGATGCTGTTGAAAGAGAAAAATCATTGAAATCTCACATGGCTTACAGTCAGAAAACCCCTGATATGTGTAATTAACTCTTCTCAAATGTTTTGATAAATCTCTCTCCTTCAGAAGTAGACTTTATAGATGGTCAAATCAATGGCTGGTGGCCATCTATAATTTTTGGACATAAACTCTTGTTAGTTCAAGGTCCTTAATGAATCTATTATCAAAGCAAAGTTCACCATGAAAGATATATAATGGGAAATTTCCCTGAGATAAAGAGGAAGGGGCCATGAGTAGACAAGAAGAGTTTGAATGTTGTAATACAGATGTGGTCCCTTAAGAGGGAGAGGGAGCCAAGGTAGTGGTGCAGCACATACCTGTAATCCCAACACTCTGGATGCTGAGGCAGGAGGATGGCTATGAGTTGAAGGCCAGCTTAAGTGGCTTAGACTATATATTAGAAAAAACAGGTGAGTCAGACTACATAAAGTAGGTCATTAAGGAAGGGCCTCAGCTGATGGTGCAGTTTTGAAATAGCATCATCTCTAAGAGGATGGAGGAGGAACAAGGCTTGCTTGTTAAAGTCCCTAGTAAATTCCTTTCCAGTCTCCACTGTCAGCTAGTGCTGTGGAGAGCAAGCCTCAGCATGTAACTAAGCATGACTGAAGAGGAAGGCTGTTTGTTCTCCATGGGAAGTCCTTTTAAAAGAGATGGCAGAACATCCCCATGGCCACATATCTCTCTCTATTTCAAAATAGCTCTTTTATTTTGAATAATCAAACCTGTATGATTTCCAGACCAAAATATGTAAATAGTGTTGGGTAAATTTGTCTAAACTGAAAGACTTGAACTCATTGCGGAGCCGAGTGTATAAACTTGACTATTTAGACCCCATATACAGACCAAAATGTTATGAAGGAGACACAGTGTGCAAGGTATGCTAGAGTCAGACAGGAAGAGATGACTGTTCTGACAATCAATGAGCCTTGTCTCCCTCATACAGGACACTTGGCTCCACACATTCAGATCTGTCCTTCATGAATTGGATGATTTCAAATAATGGTTAGCTAACTTTTGGTTGTGGCAAACATTGATCCTTCATCACAAGGCGGCAGGGTATAGTTGCTCCATCTTGGGACATCAGCACATAACCAATAACGGATATCCATGACAGTGTCTTTGATTGATCCTGAGCTTTCTGCCTTGCTCACCAGCAGACTCCTTCATTTCCTCATGTCAGGCACATTGCTTGTTAAGGGATGCTTTTATAGGCTGCAGTTGGCAGATGGAGTGGAAGGCTTCAGACTGCTCTTTTAACAGAAAGCTCATCTCTGTCCTGAGGTTTATCAGACAGCTTCACAGGCACTATAATGAGTTTGCCAAGTTCATCTTTTGTCTCCATCGATGAGCTTTTGGCTGCATTTTATTTTTCTAGGAGGGAGTCTTTCTCTGTCTACAGATCAATTTGGACTTGACGTTTACAGTTGAGACTTTCTTCCATTTCTGAGTCATTTTATTGATACTGGTTTCTACACTCTGTTGGTTCCAATGCTGTTCAATAGCTCTTCTAATTTAGTGTTAAGAGCATTGCAGACAATATAGATACCCTGGCACTTTTGAGACTTCTGACACTCCATTGTTAGACCATTGCAATTTATCTGTTTTGCTGATAACCAAACCATACTGGTTTTATCTTTCAACTTCCTACAGCAGGACAAGCTGAAAGTCCTCCTGAGTTTTCTCTTCCAGTTTAAGAGAGCTAGTTACCTAAGTCAGATACACCATTATCTCTTGATTGTATCTCCACAGAGATCTGAAAGTGGCAGGTTTGACATGGCAGAAAGATCAAGTGATCACAGAGAACTGCTGTGGATTTCTCTTTCTTATGTTCCAAATGACGAGGTTCAGGTACTGGAATATTGCTCCAACACTGGCAAGCAAACTTTCATAGGCCATATGACCAGATAACATTCATATTGGCTCTGCCTTCATAGTGCAAGTGGTATTTAAGGCTGTAAGCTCTTCAGAAACAGCAGTTCAGTCTATCAAATCGTTTATGTGAGGTAGTAAAGGAAAGCAAAGCATGACGGTATAGTCTCCATGAGCCTGCAGTGGTGTGTTGGAACCTTCTTTTTCCCATGTTGTGATCATTCTACCCAATACTACCCTTCACTTTTCTTTGTATACACTTCTGTTTTTAATTAGGAGCCAATTGCCTAGACTGCAGAATCAGAACGAGGGGTATTACCAGTGGAAACACAGCTAATAAGTCACACATTAGTGAGTGCTTACCACTCTGTGTACTCTTATTTTTAGCTATTTGATTCTATTTCATTCATGAGAAAAAAAAAATTTGATTTTCTTCTCTTATTTGGATACATTTTCATTCTGGTCTAATAATGCATGCTCTTCCTAGGGAACACATATGCTGGTTTCTATTTTGCTTCTTGCTTTCATCAGTGTGGCCAGTTCCTAGCTCTTAAGACCAGAGGAAGCACAATGCCTTGGCTTCTCTCCTTGACCTTGCTCTCTGATGAATGGGTGGGGTCTTTGTCCACATGATAGAGAGAACACTATGAATGCCTTAGAAACACTTTCACTTCAATTCCATTAAGTGAGAATTTATGGAAGCAGTTTTGCAGACATAGGGCCACTATCTTTTGATTAATATTGATTGCAATTGGTTTCAGTCCCATTCTAAAGCAGGCATGCATAGTAGGGATGAAAAGCTTTCCTGTGACCTTGGATTCCTCTGTTTATCCCTTGATCTTAAAGTCCATTCTAGTGTATATGCATTTGTGTGAGTTTTAATTTTTCATGGTGATTTTACTTCCTGAAAGTTATAATACTTTTAGGATTAATCTTCTTTAGATGATAATGTCACTGCATCATAGTTAAAATAGGAGCAGATTTTAATGGCCTACACAAAACTCTGATACTACACAAGCTGGCTCAGACAAAGTGCTGCAGGGAAAGAATTCATAAGCTGGTTTTATGTTAAAAATTCCAGAAAAAAGAGATGATAATCAGAATTTATTTATTGATATTCACTCTTCTTGTTTGGTATGAAATAAATTTATTAGGTAAAAAAACCCCAAAATTTATAGTATTGCTTTGGGAAAGGTGAATATCTTATGATGTAATCCATTTCAAGACACTGAAGCACTGAATTGCAACAATCAGGGAACAATCATCGCTGTCATGCATAATTCTCAAAGAGGAAAGTGAGTGGTATGGGTTTCTCTGGGCTGACACATGACAGTGATGAGAAGTTGTGTATACCAAGTGTTGCTCAAAGCCTCTTAGCTGTAGGTAGAGGGAGTGGAAGAGAAAACAGCATAAGAGAAAACGGCATAGCAGGGGGACTGGAAAGGCCAGTCAAATACAGAATTGTCCAGGTCTGCACTCCCTTGAAGGACAGTCAACAGAGTAGATGCAGAGATAAATGTTCCCTGTGCTTAGTGACCTGCCTTAAGGCTTGGGGAAGAGGATCCTGAGTGGGAGGTGGGGGGCTGGTGAGACTCCCAAAGAAGCGAAAATGGAGAAACCCCTTCCCCTGGCAACATTATTCATGTTGCTGGTACTCTGGACCGTGCCGCTTTAGTATGATTTCACAAGAATTAAGCTCTATGCAGTGGATTTTATGATACCTTGTTTGTAGGTGGCACTAGAAAAAGAAATGAGCTGTGACACGAACAGAATCTAGAGAAATGCTTACATCCTATGTCTCCAATATCCACTCCCACACAACACACCTGAAGTGAATCCCAGTTTCACTGGCAGATCACCTCCCCGATTTTGATGATGGTGAGTAGCCCCAACCCTTGCCGTTCTCCATCATACATACGCCGCCTGTATGGAATAAGTGGGGCATCATTTGGTTTCCTACAGAGAAAGACAGAGACAGGCAGGGTGCACAGATGTTCCTGTGACTAAGGACTGACCTCTTATTTTCTGACTTCCTGACTGAGATTTTCCAAGGGACTATGTGAAGTCCTGAAGTGCTCCACACTATCAAAAAGTATCCAGAAATTCAGTGACAAGGGATTAAAACATGAATTTGTTTTGGACATGAGAATTCTTCAACTGTCCTTTTCATATTTTTTGAGCTTAGTTATTGGCCTTGGTGGATACAAGGGTGGAGTTGTTATGGCTCCATTCTTCAAAAGGCACAAATTTAATGTAATAAGTGACACAGAAATAAAGGCTTTTTTGGTATTTGTCCTATAAGAGATGGGAAGAAATGGGAGGCTTAAGAGAGAAGGCACACCTGCCCTTTAGGATCAGAAAAGGGTGTGTGCAAGGGGATTTTTGTTCAGTTACCAAATATTTACTTTTAATCATTTTGTATTGTTTTAGTGAATAGATCTGGAAGTATTTTGAAAACAACAATCTAAAATGCTAACAGATTTCAGAAATGGTAAAGCTTATGAAATAGTATGCTGAGCACAGAGTAGCCTGCCTCTGAGTCTCATTGCACATGAAGCAGAATTGTCCAGGTCTTTGTTTATATATCATTTGTGTCATTTGTGTGGAGTTTTGTTAGGTTCATATAGACAATGTTAGCTTAACTGAAAATTTAGGATCTGATATGTTCATTTTAAACCATATAAACATACAGAATATGACACTGCTTTCCATATGTTGGATAACAGTTAATTTCCTGACCCCATCCAGGTAACAAACAGGGAGATTAGAGCTTTCTATGTATCTAATCTAATTCCTCTCTCACCAACAGTGCTTGGGAAACTGTGTGGGCACATTAGCAAGACATGTGAACTGCGGCTGAGTCTCACTCATCTGGCAAAGATCAGGACTTGGAACTTGTAATATTCTCTATTGAGAAGATGTACAGCCAAGTCGACCAGCTGCTACCTTCTCTTTTCTCCCTTTGTCCAATGAAGGAAATTAAAAATCATTGATCCTTGTGCTTGAATGCTTTATCTTAACAGTGGAATAAGTAATACATTAAATAAGAAAAAATATATGTATATCACAGGTAGATCAAGTAATTGTCATCATTTATCTTATTCAGAAAAGGAAATGGAATTTATTTATTTCATTTGTGTTTATCCTATATGAATAGAACAGCTTATTTTCCTTGAAGAATTACACTTAGAAATACATAAAAGAATCTGTTTTTATTAAATGGAAGTCATTACTATACAACCCCATGGAAAGTATTGATATTTAAGATGTCCCCCTTAACTATTTGCTATCATTAAATTTTTGTTCTCAGAATTTTTGCATGTGAAAGATAATATTTAAATAAGAAATTTTCTTGATTGGAAAGGACTTAGGGTGGCATTCTTTTTATTGAATTATATTATCTTATTGCATCATATTGTTCTTGGGAATGTTTGATGGCTTTTTGTTTGTTTTTTTATTATTTTTTATGTGTATGAATGTACTGTCTGCACGTAGGTTGGTGCACCTGTGTCATGCAATGCCGCAGAGGTCAGAAGAGGGTGTCGGATTCCCCTGGAACTGGAGTTAATTAAGACTGTTCTTAGCTGCCATGTGGGTGCTGGGAATCGAACCCAGGTCCTCTGCAAGAGCGGTCGGTGCTCTTAACTGCTCAGTCATCTCCCCAGCCCCTTAAGTTTGATTTTCTTTTTGGTCTTTTCGAGACAGGGTCTCCCTGTAGCCCCAGCTGTCCTGGAACTCACTCTGTAGACCAGGCTGGCTTTGAACTCACAAAGATCCGCCTGCCTCTGCCTCCCAAGTGCTAGGATTAAAGATATGCGCCACCATGCCCGGCTTTTTTCTTTTTTTAAGTTTGATATTTTTAAAATAGAAAAGAGTGGATTCAAGTCTTTTGTGTTAGCTAATTTCTCTCTGAGGGTAAGTTTGTTCTCTGGAAAACTTGCCTCAGATGTTGAATTCATCTAGTTAATTACTTGTGATCATAAAGACACTTGGTACTTCTCAAAAGGTTGTGGACCACCAGTGAATAAAATAAGCCAGTGTTAAACAGCAGTTGGCTTCACAAAACACAACATGGATCTGGAGCAAAGCTTGAAATGAATCATTTTTACACGGTCTCTGTCTTTTCTACCTTTAAAGTAGTTGTGACTTGATTGCCTGAAACAATATTCCTTCATTGAATTAAGAACTTATAAAAAGATTTATTTTACAGTTCTTCAGAAGATGATTCTCTGAGAGTTGGCAGCCCCTACGAGGTGACTTATAGTCATTCATAAAACAGTCTGATGAATGGACACACTCGCATCTCTCAGAATTTGTACAAGTGACACTTTTCCAACTATCAACCTGACAGCTTTGTTTGAAAAATGGTTCTTGATAGGACCAGGACTGTGGCTTTGGGACACTACTCACAGACGATGTAGTCTCCCAAATTACAGAAGGGTAGAAGTGAAAGAAAGGCTGTCTTTGTGCAATAGAATTCAAAAATTTGTCTTGCCTCTTTCTTGTTTCTTAGTATATGGACCAACTTACAATAATAAAATTTTGTATACTTTTCTATATATATAATTATTATTATTATTATTATTATTATTATTATTATATGTATGAGTGTATTACCTGTAGGGTTGTGAGTGCACCTGTGTCATGCAGTGCTGTTGGAGGTGAGAAGAGGGTGTTGTATTCCCTGGGACTGGAGTTAAGGATGGTTGTTATCTCCCATATGAGCTCTGGGAATCAAACCCAGAGAGATGGTATAGCAGTTAAGAGTGCTGGCTGCTCTTGCAGAGAGCATCTGTTCAGTTATCAGTACTTAAATGGCAGCTAACACCTACCCTATAGCTCCAGTTGCAGAGGACCCAAATCATGCGTCTAGCTTCCACAGATATTGTATAACATGGGTTCACTTACATACATGTAGGCAAAACACTCTTATCCATAAAATAAAAATAAACAAATAGCCGGGCATAGTGGCATGCACCTTTAATCCTAGCACTTGGGAAGCAGAGGCAGGCGGATCCTTGTGAGTTCAAGGCCAGCCTGGTCTACAGAGCAATTTCCAAGACAGCTGGGGCTATAGGGAAACGCTGTCTTGAAAAAAGCCCCCCCAATAAATAAAAATAATTAATTAAAAATAAATCTTTAACAACTGACACATATCAAATCAAAACATGGGATTCCATAAATGTGAACAAATACTGCATGCCTCTATCAAAAATAGGTAATATATCAAAGCAAGTATCATTCCATTGCTGTTGGAGTGTGAAGCTGACCAATATACCTGGAGAGTTCATGTTCGTAGATGAGGGTGGTCAGTTGCATCACTATGCCAGAGGAAGCATGCTTAATTTTCTAAGACTCTAGAATCTAGAGAAGGGGAAGCAAGCCATTTGAGTGCATACAACTGTAGAGATATATCTTGTTGTATGTGTATGTATGCGTGTGTATGTGTACAAAGGTGTACAGACATATCAGTGTTACAATCTAGTTACTTCATACATTGGAAAGGATGGACATAGAGTCCAACAAATACATACCTACGGGAAAGGTTCAGTGGGAGAAAAGAATCATGACTTAAAAGAAAAACCTTGGGGCTGGAGAGATGGCCTAGCGGTTAAGAACGCCGACTGCTCTTGCAGAGGACCAGGGTTCAATCCCCAGCACCCACATGGTAGCTGAGAGCCGTCTTTAACTCCAGTTCCAGGGGAATCCGATGCCCTCTTCTGACCACCACAGCATTTGCAGGACACGGTTGCACAGACCTGCATGCAGACAGTACATTCATACACATAAAGAATAAATTAAAAAAAAGAAAAAGAAAAACCTCAATTGAAAAAGAAAAATCCTCAATTCCCTACGGGGAAAAACTCCTTTTAAAAATTAATGAAGATATTAGAAAGGAAGGCCTGAGGCAGCCTGAGAATGTCGCATCTGTATTCCTTGGGCACTTCTGGAATGAAGACTGGATGGTCTTGAAAGAAACAATGCACAGTGAGACACGTAGTGTCCTTATCTTCCATAATTTCCTATGATTGATGGACAGTTCCTCCATGTGAGTAAATGATTCTGGGAGGCAAAATCTGATTTGCATACAAAAACAATTTAAAACTGTAAGACTAGACTAAAATAAATCAGGGGAAATTAAAAATTGGGAAAAAACTGATTATGTCACAGCTCCTATTTATTACAATTTGTGTAGAAAATAATACGTGCTGATATTAAGACAAGAAATTAAAATTTAAAAGAAAATACAAAAATTAAATAGCTCCTTACTTTAAACATGGCAAAGGTAGTATTTCCACTTTGTTGTATTTTATGAAAATATTTAATGTAATTATTTACCACTTGGCTCAGAATCTTTTACTATGTAAGGAATAATATTTAAAAAATATAACTGAAGCCCTTATTCCCATCCGGTTCCTGAAGTATTCCTTTCAGTGTGTGTCCACATATGTGTGTAACCATAAACAGTCTGCGTTACAATATGTGTTTTGTAGTTCACATAAATTATATAATTTCACATTTTCAGTTTTTACTCAACATCCTTTCCATATTTACTCAAGCTTATCCATCTATAATCAGATCATTAATTTTAATTCATATAGTTTTTCATTCTATGCACAACCACAATTTACTTTTCCATTTCCCCGGTAATGAGCTGTTGGACTGTTTCTGATTTGTATCTGATACCAATAATGACTCTAAAAATATGTCCAGCATGTCTCTTTTTATAGATATAGACATGTATGAATTTCTCAAGGAAGGTTTATCTGGTTGGAATTTCTGGTAAATATGTTATGTATATACCTAAATTGCCTATTTTTTCAACTTTGTCACATATTCTTAAGGACTCTCCAAAGTGGTAAATTTAATCCTAGCACTTGGGAGGCAGAGGCAGGTGGATCTTTGTGAGTTCAAGGCCAGCCTGGTTCACAGAGAGAGTTCCAGGCTAGCTGGGGCTACAGGGAGACCCTGTCTTGAAAAGACCAAAAAAAAAAAAAAAAAAAGATTTTCTGTAATGATGTGTGAGCTCCTGGCTCCAAACCCTTCTTCATCATTTCTACATTTTCATATTGTAATATCAGAACATCTTATAGTTAATTGTTAAATTGTATCTTGCTCTTTTTTATAAATATTATTTTTTATTTTATTTTATTATTTTTCTATGTTTATGAATGTACTGTCTGCATGTAGGTTGGTGCACCTGTGTCATCCAATGCCACGGAGGTCAGAAGAGGGTCTCATATTCCCCTGGAACTGGAGTTAAAGATGGTTCTCAGCCACCATGTGAGTGCTGGGGTTCGAACCCAGGTCCTCTGCAAGAGCAGTTGGGGCTCTTAACCACTGAGCCATCTCTCCAGCCCCAGTATCTTGCTCTTTTAAGTTCTATTTCTACCATTTTATCAGATCAGGTAAATTGTCTCTTAAATTTTTATTTTTTATATTAAATTTATTTTTGTCTTGTTGATTTGTAGATATTAATTCCTTATACCGAATATTGTAGCTTTCAATGACATACTTTATAATTCTATTTTATATAGTTTTAAGGCTTGTATTTAACTTTAATTGCAGATATCTAGAATTTTAAAAACATTGTCTAAATTATTAATCTTGAATCTTATATTCACATTTTCTGTTATTTGCTTAATTATTCATTAAATAAAGTCTATTAGCTTATTTTTAAAGATTTATTCATTTTTATTTATATGTACTTGTGTATGTGTTTCTGTGGTTTTTTGTGCATGTATAACTGCAGGTGTTCAGGAAGGCGGAAGGTTTACTACTCCCTGCAGCTAGACTTTCAGGTGCTTATGCACCACCATGGTGAGTGGTGGAACCCAAACTTGAGTCCTCTATAACAACAGGAATTGCTTTTTTTTTTTTTTTTTTTTTTGGTCTTTTTTGAGACAGGGTCTCCCTGTAGCCCCAGCTGTCCTGGAATTCACTCTGTAGACCAGGCTGGCTTTGAACTCACAAAGATCCACCTGCCTCTGCTTCCCAAGTGCTAGGATTAAAGGCGTGCGCCACCACGCCCGGGTAGGAATTGCTTTTAAGCACTGAGACATCTCTCTGGATCCTGTTTTCCTAATGTATTTTATATATCCTAAATATTTGACTTTAATATCTGTCTTTAATACAAATAGATATGGGGTTTTATGATACAGAAAAACACATTTTGGGCTGGAAAGATGGCCTAGCGGTTAAGGGCGCCGATTGCTCTTGCAGAGGACCTGGGCCTGATCCCCAGCACCCACGTGGCGGCTGAGAACCTTCTGAAACTCCAATTCCAGGAGAACTCCAGTTCCAGGGGAATCCGACAACCTCTTCTGACCTCCGCGGCATTGCATGACACGGGTACACAGACTTGCATACAGACAGTACATTCATACACATAGAGAAAAAAAAATTAAAAAAAAAAAAAAAAGAAAAACACATTTTATTTATAGGCAGTCAATTCCTAGTGATTTGCTATTCTGTGTCTTTCATTATAGGCTAACAAGTTTAGCTTATCCATGGATCTCATTCTGGACCTTGGGCCCATTTTCCTCCATTGTTTTGGCTTATTAATGCATCACTATGCATAATCTATTTAAATTAGAATTAAAATAAATTTTAATAACAGCTAAGACACTATTTTAAAATAATTATATGTCTTTATTTCATTGATTTTAGCATGCTTTTTATTTTATTTTATTTATTTTTTTATGTGTGTGAATGTACTGTCTGCATGTAGGTCTCTGCACCCGTGTCATGCAATGCCGAGGAAGTCAGAAGAGGTTGTCAGATTCCCCTGGAACTGGTGTTAAAGACGGTTCTCAGCCGCCATGTAGGTGCTGGGGATAGAACCTGGGTCCTCTGCAAGAGCAGTCAGCGCTCCTAACCGCTAGGCCATCACTCCAGCCAAATTTTTTCATTTTTTATTTTTTATTTTTTTTTTGTCCTTTTTAGACAGGGTCTCCCTGTAGCCCCAGCTGTCCTGGAACTCGCTCTGTAGACCAGGATGCCCTTGAACTCATAAAGATCTGCCTGCCTCTGCCTCCCAAGTGCTAGGATTAAAGGCGTGCACCACCACACCCAGCTAGCATGATTTTTTTAAATCAACTTTCAAGTTCATTCTCAGTGATCTTTGAAGATTATTTGATTCATAGAGAGTTCATTATATTGGTGGCTATCTATTTTTCATATAAATGGGATATTTTAGAGTATTTTATAAATGGAGTACATATAAATTTATAAATAGAGTACATATAAATGGGAATTTTAGAGTATTTTAATAATAGATATGTCCTCCGACATATCGATTCAAAATGTGCACACATGTCGTTAAAATTTTTGATGCTGGGCTGGAGAGATGATTCAGCAGTTAAGAGCACTGACTGCTCTTGCAGAGGTCCTGGGTTCGATTCCCAGAACCTACATGGGTGCTAAGAACTGTCTTTAACTCCAGTTTCAGGGGAATCCAATGTCCTCTCTGACCTCTGCGGCATTGCACGACACGGGTGCACCAACCTACATGCAGACAGTACACTCATACACATAAAAAATTAACCAAGGTTTTTGTTTTCTCAAGGTCAGTTGAAGATCTGGTCCTCAGGAGTCTCTTGGGGTTTTGGGGGGCGAGGAGGGTGGGAGCCCCTTGCTCCTTTCAGCTTCTCATTTACCAGTTCCATCCACTCAAGGACAAAACCAGGTCTTGCTAGACCAGGCTTCCTTTTCTGAAGCATGAACAAACTTTCCTCTTTATAGACTGGACACTGGCTGAAGTCCCATTAGTGGCTCTCCAAGACCTCCCTGAACAGGAAGACTGGTGACCCACATTTACAGGACATTTCAAGAGATGAAGCTGGGCTAACTGTGTGGCCTTAAGCATCCAAAAGGAAAGTAAAACCAGAAATAAATAATCAGTAAGACCAGAGAAAGTATACTGCAGACATAAAACTTGAGAGCTTAGTAAAAAGACAAAAAAAAAGAGAGAGAGTACTGTTGTTTGGCCTGTCTTCAATTCTTACTTGCAAGTGCATCTACTCTGTGACTGCCACCACTTTGGCACTCCTCAGAGACATGAGACACAGCTTTTTAACCTTCAATTATGGACTGCAGACTCATGTCACTCCAAGAATCCTCCAAACCTTCAGTGCCAGATGGGGACTACTGAGATACCCAGCTTGTGGACCAAACAGCTAAGGGGATGTCAGCCTCCTCAGAATATAGACTGCCATTGTTGGATTACCTGGGCTGTATCATGGAGGCCAGTGCAGGGGGATCAAGACAGGACGTGTGCTTATTGGACTTCATTTGGGGGACCATGGGAGGGAAAGACCTCAATGTGGAGCAAAAGTGCAGGATTGAAGGTTGTTTGGGATTGCCAAGGAGGAACCTTAAGCACTTCCTTGAGGAACATGACATCTTTTAGGAAAAAAAATCCTCCAATTCAAGTGATATGTGTATGTATACATTTATGTATGTATATATATATATATATATACACATATACATATGTATATAGTAGCAATATAAGTTGAAGACAACAACAACAAAAGAACTGAATAAAAAACTCTGGAAAGACTCAAAAAAAGATGCAGGACATGTGTAGCAGAGTGCAGGGACTAGATTCAATTGAGAAATGATGATGAACTATGGAATAAGTTTAATAACAATAAAAAAAGATGACACCAAAAAAATAATAAAATTAAAATTAAAAAAGTTTTTATGCTGTATAGTGAATACATAGAATGTTGCTATGTTGTTGCTTTTGTGCATATTTGAGATTTTCTTTCTTATTAATGATTTTTATTTTTTTTAATTTTTGTGTATGTGTGTGTCCCTCCATGTCTGTATGTGTATCACATGGGTGCAGGTGTCTGTGGAGGGCAGAAGTGGGTGTTGGATCCCCTGAAATGGGAATTACAGGCAGTTGTGAGCCCCTTGATATGGGCACTGGAGAACTAAACCTCAGTCCACTACAAGAACAACAAATACTCTTCACTGCTGGGCAATATCTCCAGCCCCAAGGTTTTCTTTAAAAAAGTCAAAGCAATTGTACCGTATAGTGGTCATATGACAGTGTTGGCCTGACCACCTCACAGGTGGCCCAGTGATTGTGAACTCAGATTTAGTCTAGGCAGAACCCAATAGTTCCCAGTTGATTCTTCTTTCCACCTTGTGGTAAGCAAAATAGTTAGAGAGCCTGATGGACTCATTTTGTTCTGACATCTGGCTGTGATCTCTCTCTCTCTCTCTGTTTCCTGTCATACCCCTGTTTATTTGCAAGTACTTTGGGGTATCTCCTTTCAGTTTGGCTCATTATTATAGCTTTATCTCCTATTTTTAAAAATTGATTTTTTATAAATTCTCATTTGGTTTTTGTTTCTGTTTTGATGTTAGGAAATCTTAGAGTTTATCAGACTTAAATTTATATTAACAACATCAATATTGATATTTTCTTTTTTAAAATTTTATTTATTTATTATGTGTATGAATGTACTGTCTGCATGTAGGTCTGTGTACCCATGTCATGCAATGCTGCGGAGGTCAGAAGAAGGTGTCGGATTCCCCTGGAACTGGAGTTAAAGACTGTTCTTAGCTGCCATGTGGGTGCTGGGGATCGAACCCAGGTCCTCTGCAAGAGCAGTCGGCGCTCCTAACTGCTAGGCCATCTCTCCAGTCCCAATATTGATATTTTCTTATTTTCTATTTTTCTTATAGTATTCAAATGAGTCACAAATTATTTTAATTACCTGTGGGATAAATGCTTAGAGCTAGTGAGAGATGTAGTTCAGTGGCAGAAAAACATGCACTAGGCCCTGAATTTGAATCAAGTACTATAAAGGAGCAAAGAGGAGAGACAGAGACAGAGAGATAGAAAGGAAAGAAAATGACTGAACTTTAATAGCAACAGATCTTTGTTTCAACTATTTTTATTCAGCTTAATAGACAGATATTTGATACAAAAAAGAAGTTATTTTTCTTCACAAGATTTCCTTTATCTGCAGTGCTTGAAGGATTTTATTAGGATTAAAATATGTAAGAGCAATGCACAGTATATATGTCACTTAGTAAATGTTTATTCTCTTCTTTAAATTGCTGAGGGTTGAATCTCACTTAAAAATAAAGTTAGAAGGAAAAGGAGAAGGAGGCAGAAGAGGAGGAGGAAAAATGTCTTTTTGGAGACCAGTAGGATAAACCCTAATGTTAATATTACTGAGTGTTATTTATAGAACCACAGTGTGTCAGAATTCCCTCTAGGTTGATAAAGATATTGTGGCAGAAAGACCAAAAATAACTATAAGCAAGAATAGAAGCTTTTGACATAGCCTTGAATGCTAACTATTAAACAAGCTGTTAAGCAGAGATGGCAACATAATTGTTTCTCTAAGATAAATATGAGCATTTTTCTTGTTACTATACACCATATTTTAAGTTTTTAATTACAAAATTTTATTTATCAATTTTGGGGTTTGTTTTGTTTGGGAGGGTTTTCTTTTGAGATAGTGTCTCCCCCATTGCCCCAGCTGGACTGGAACTCCCTTTGTAGACCAGGATGCTCTCAGTTTTACAGTAAGCCACTTAGCTCTGGGATTAAAGGCATGTGTCACCATCCCTAGCTTAATTTCTTTCTTTTATGTGTATGAGTGTTTTGCATGTATGTAACTGCACTATGTGCATGGAATTCCTTCAGAGGGCAGAAGAGGGTATTGGACCTGCTAGACCTGGAGTTATGACCTGTTTTTAGTTACTGTGTAGGTGCTGGGAACTGAACATGGGTCATTTGCAAGAGCACCAAGTACTTTTCACCAATGAGCCATCTTTCCAGCCCCTTGATTTTGGGGGTTTATTTTTTATTTTCATTTATGTGTGTGTATCTATGTACATATACATTGTGTACGTAGGTGCCCACAGAGGCCAAAAGAATGCATCTGGTCAGTGGAGCTGGAATTACAGGGAACTATAAGCTGCCTGATATAGGTGCTGGAAAATGACCTCTTTCCATTTGGGAGAACAGCAGGTGCTCTTAACAACTGAGACATCTCTCCAAACCCCTTACACTTTTAATATATATTTATTTATTTATTGAAATTTTCATAGATGTATACAATGTATTTTAATCATATCCACATCCTCTCCTTTCATGCCCCCTCTTCCCACACCAACATCCCATATTCCCCTCCCTCTTCATCCCCTCTTTTTCTTTATTTAAAGCTGCTGTTGCCTGTACATGTCTGGGTGTGTAGACATCCACAGGAGCCTAAGAAAGTTAATAGGAGATATACCGGTGAGGAAAACTCAGTGTCCTTCCCCAGCAGCCATCAAGTGCCAAGTGCTCTTTATCAAAGGGTTGGGCCTTATGTGCTCCTATCCATACTGGAATTCTGACTAAATTGATCTTGTGTGTGCTAACACAGCTGCTGTGAGTTTACAAGTGCATTATCCATGTCCAAAAAACCCAGACACTATTTCACGTCAGTCCTCCCAACTTCTCACTCTTACAACTTTTCGGCCCTCTCTTGTGCAATGTTCCCTGAACCTCAGGGGATGGGGTGAGATCTAGGTTTTCCAAGTAGAGCTGAGTACTCCACCATCGCTTACACTCTCCACTTTGACCCACTGAGTCTCTGTGCTAACTGCTATTGATGGCAACTGAAACTTCTCTTATGAGAACTGAGGGGGGCACTAATGTACAGGTATAAAGATAAGTAAGGACTTGGAAAGTACTTTGTGGTATGGAATAAATTCTCCCTGAGGGTCTATTATCTCCTTATCTAGGAGATCTTGGAAAGGCTGTCAGGGGGTAAGACTGTTGATGACTTTTCATTCCCTTCATCCTGTATAGCTCCTTCTGGCACTATGGATGTTAACCAATAGAGAGGAGGCTCCAGGTCAATATCAGGTTGATTTTATCCAGTCTTGTGACTCAGGTGTGTGGTGTCTTTAACCAATAGAGTTTTACCATCAAGTTCTAGTGAGTAACAAAGAACAATGGCAATAGTCTACTGTTTGGGAGGATCTATCAGACACCTCCAGATCAAAACCTTGAAGGTAATTATCTCATACTTGGCACTAGGCTTTTGTTTGACAATCTATGTTATCAGCATTAACCCATAGGGTTAATTCCATTTAAACACAGACACACAGATGCAGATATACACACATGCATATATATATATGGGATATATATATATATATATATATATATATATATATATCCCTTATGAAATAGTGGATTTGGATTTCTACATGGCTTTTTAAAACATCAGTACTAGTCATCCTCCCCTCAACCTCCTTGCCTTCCCCATCCTTCTTAAACCCCTCCTCCCTGTTATTCCTCCTTCTCCTTTCATACTGCCTCTGTTTTATTGTTTCTCTCTTCCCTTAAAAATTCTTCTTCATCCCCACCTCCCACTAATGGGCTCTTTGTAAAGTTTCCTGGCACTCACTACAGGATCTCCAAATGAAACATGCTAATCTAAAGATTTGAAACTAGAATCCACACATGAGAAAACAGGCAGTGCTTTTCTCTCTGGGCATGGGTTACCTCACTCAATATAAACTAATCAGAATTGTGGAAACTTGGAAAGGACCAGGTGAAGGCTTCCTTCCTGGGGACTTTGGGCACCCCTGTTCCCCGTAGAGGCATAGTATTGCCCCGGACATTCCAACCTTCTGGCCCCAGCATCCTACAGGGGTTGAGCTCCCTGTGCTCCACACAGCACAAGACCAGCATGCACCCCACGAAGTACCAAGAGGGTGATAATGATAATAATTGGAAAGAACTAAGGGGAGAGATTGAAAAACTCAAGAAGGACCTAGAGAGAGATAATGACAAACATTGGAAAGAACTGAAGGGAGAAAATGACAATCTCCAGAAGGAAGTGGAAATGCTGAAAATTCCCAGGCTGAAAGGGAAAAAGAAAGTGACCAATGAACTAAGGGCCTACAAGATGAGAATGACTAAAGAAATCACAGGAGGAAATGAAAAAGGAAATTGAACATTTATTCAATCAACAGGAAAGGATGGGAAAAAGCCTCAGAAGCAGAATGGAAGAAGCAGAAAAAAGAATACCAGACATGCAGGATAACATGGTCCAACTAGAATGCTCAAGTAAAGATTATGAAAAATTTAAAAAAAACACAAGAGTGGAACAACCAAGAAAGGTGGGACACTATGAAAAAACCAAACCTTCGCATCACAGGGAGAGAGGAAGGAGAAGAATCCCAAGACAACACTATTGACCAGATCTTCAACAGGACAATAGAAGAAAATTTCCCCAAACTGAAAAAAAGACAAACCTATACAAATACAAGAAGCACATAGAACACCAAACAGACAAGACCAGAAAAGAAATTCCCCATGCCATATAATTGTTAAAACACTAGATGCTCCAAACAAAGACAAAATACTGAAAGCCACAAAAGGAAAACAACAAGTTACATATAAGGGGAAACCCATCAGAATTACAGCTGACATCTCAGCACAAACTATGAAAGCTAGAAGCATGTGGACCAAAGTATTCCCTGTACTAAATGACTTTAGATGCCAACCCAGACTACTATACCCAGCAAAAATGTCAATCATAGTTGAAGGAGAAAGAAGAATATTTCACAACACGAACAAGATGAAAGAATACATGTCTAAGAAACCAGCACTTCAGAAAATCCTGGAAGCAATCCAAAGAACAGAGGAAAGAAGCAGCTAACACTAAGCAATTAAAGAGAGAAAGCAACAAAATCATAACAGAGTAAATATGAACCTAGACCAAGAATGCAAACCAAAAATAAGGTAAAAAGAAGCAACACACATCTCTCAATAATAACCTTAAATACTAATGGTCTAAACTCCCCAAACAAAAGGCATAGACTGGGAGAATAGATTAAGAAAGTGAACCCTTCTATAAGATGTCTACAAGAAACCCATCTCACCTTCAAGGACAGACACCACCTTAGAGTGAAAGGATGGAAAAAAGTATTCCAAGCAAATGGTACCAATAAACAAGCTGGGGTGGCTATTCTAATATCAGACAAAATAGACCTCAAACTTAAATTAATCAGAAGAGACAAAGAGGGCCATTACATACTAATCAAAGAAACAATGAACCACGAAGACATCACAATCCTAAATGTCTATGCACCAAACTCTGGTGCACATAAATTTATAAACACAACTCTGTAGGACCTCAAGACACAGATTAATCCTAACACACTAATAGTGGGAGACTTCAACACTCCACTAACCTGTTGTATAGATCAACAGGACAAAAAATAAACAGAGAGACATCAGAATTGAACAATACAATATACCAAATGGACCTGACAAAAATCTACAGAGTATTCCACCCAAATACCAGAGAATATACTTTCTACTCAGCACCTCATGGAACATTCTCAAAAATCGACCACATACTGGGGCACAAAAGGAACCTCAATAAATATAAAAGGATAGAAATAATTCCATGCCCAAAAGTTTCTTCACAGGCTTGGAAACAAAAGTCCTTAAATTCATTTGGAAAAACAAAAGACACTGAATAGCCAAAACAACCCGGAGTGAAAAGAGCTACACAGGGGGGATCTCTATACCAGACTTCAAGCTATACTACAGGACTATAGTCATAAAAACAGCCTGGTACTGGCACAAAAACAGACCTGTTGACCAATGGAACAAAACCGAAGATCCAAATATGAGCACATACAATTTCAGCCATCTTATATTTGACAAGGGGGCCAAGAAGCCACAATGGAGAAAAGACAGCATCTTCAGCAAGTGGTGTTGGCAAAACTGGATCATCACCTGTAGAAGAATGAAATTAAACCCCTACCTCTCTCCCTGTACAAAAGTCAACTCCAGATATATCAAAGACCTCAACGTGAAACCCCAAACTCTGAAGGTGATAGAAGAAAAAGTTGGCAGCAGACTACAAGAAAGGGCTTTCTAAATCAGACAGCAGCTGTGCAAGAATTAAGATCGACAATTGACAAATGGGACCTCATTAAACTCAAAAGCTTCTGTACATCAAAAGAAACAATCAAGGAAGTGAAGAGAAATCCCACAGAGTGGGAGAAAACCTTTACTGCAGATACATCTGACAAAGCGTTGATTTCCAGAATATATAAACTACTCAAAAAACAAAGAAAAAAGAAAACAAATGACCCGCTCAATAGATGGAGCAAAGAACTGAACAGAGACTTCACAAGCGAGGAATTAGAGATGTCTGAGAAACACCTCAAGAACTGCTCAACATCACTAATCATTAAGGAAATGCAAATGAAAACCACTTTAAGATATCATCTTACTCCAATAAGACTGGCTAGGATCAAGAAAACAAATGATACCAAGTGCTGGAGAGGTTGTGGGGAAAGGGGAACACTCATCCACTGCTGGTGGGAATGTAAACTCGTACAGCCACTATGGAAAGCAATGTGGAGAACCCTTGGAAGACTTGGAATGAACTTGCCACCCGACCCAGCCATACCACTCCTGGGCATGTACCCTCAAGACTCACCCCACCACAGAGATAAATGCACGGCCATGTTTATTTCAGCTCTCTTCACAATAGCAAGGAGATGGAACCAACCCAAATGCCCCTCAACTGATGAGTGGATAGAGAAAATGTAGTACATCTACAACAATGGAGTTCTATGCAGCAGTAAAGAAAGACGACATCATGAGCTTTGCAGGAAAATGGCTGGAGCTAGAGGACATCATGCTAAGTGAAGTAACACAGTCCAAGAAAAACAAACGACGAATGGTATCCCTCATCTGTGGACGCTACTGCCAATTACCTAGTTGTAAGTATTTCTTGTGTATGCCCCCCTGAGCTTTTGTCCAAAGCAGTTGGGAGTGATGCATATTGGAAACAACACCACCACCAACAACAACAGAAAGGACTGAATTGAAGGACTAACTGAAACAGTGAACTTCTGCTCAGAACAGTCAACTTCCTCATGGAGAATATTGAGAAAGACTGAGAAAGAGATGAAAAGCATATTTGGCAGAATGCATGAGGTCTGGTGGGGTTGGTGAATGGGGGGGCACAGGTCTAGATTTGTTAAAAAATAAAAATAAATTTATGTGAAAAAAAAGACACACATAAAAGTCCATTTAATGCTTGGCAAAAAGAGAAAGAAGGGGGGGAAGCTTTCTGTGTTCAGTACAAACTCACTCCAAGGAAGCTATAGATCAAATTACTAGCCTGTGACATGTGGAGGTTGGCCCAGCGGCAGGCTAAGGCTGTAACTCAATGGACCATTCTGGAGCCCAATAAAGGACACAGAAATGATCCTGTTTGCAGAATTTTCAGTTGCAACAGCTGCTATAACAACTTGGAGAATTTTAATATGTATATGCAGGCCCAGGAGTAACCACTTCACACGCTGTGGGACCCACTGCCTCCTTCCTTTAAACCCTTTTAGTTGGAGGTAATAGAGCCATTTGGAGCAACTGGAGAAAGAGTGAGTGTAGCACTTGTCTCAGGAGGAAGCCAGGTGTCCAAATTAACACACAGTAAACACGTATTCATGCTGCACTTTTGAAATTTACAGAAAAAATGTACTTTTCTAATTATAGATAATAAATACAAAGACATCATCATGATGAAAAAAAGAGAAAAAACATGCAATTTCATATTTTCTTTGGAAAGCTATTGTTTTTCACATTTCTATCTGTAATCCATCTGAAGATGACTTTTGTGAATGGGATGAGATACCACTGGGATAATTCATTGTTCCATCCTTTACTGATGAGCTGATCATGTCCCTGTTGATAAGTAAAATCATGCTTCTTATATGTGAATAAAAAGAAAGAATTCCATGAATTCAATAGACCACAGTGCAATAAAGTTCAATATGAACCCCAGAATAAGTCCAACTAGCTACAAGAATACATGGAGACTAAATAACACCATCCTGAGCAATGAATGGGTCAGGGAAGAAATAAAGAGTGAAATAAAAGTATTCATGGAACTGAACGAAAAAGACAATACAACACAACAAAACCTGTGGGATACTTTAAAGGCAGTGTTGAGAAGGAAATTTATAGCCCTAAGTGCCCACATTAAAAAAAAACAGAAAGGGAACAA
>VZQC01000191.1:1310018-1434211 GCA_009823505.1 Rhizomys pruinosus | reverse complement strand
CACCCGTGTCGTGCAACGCCGCGGAGTTCAGAAGAGGGTCTCGGATTCCCCTGGAACTGGAGTTCTCCTGGAATTGGAGCTTCAGACGGTTCTCAGCCGCCATGTGGGTGCTGGGGATCGAACCCGGGTCCTCTGTAAGAGCGGTCGGTGCTCTTAACCGCTAGGCCATCTCTCCAGCCCAGAAAGTCTTTTCTTACACCTATGTCTTGTAGGTTGCTGCCAACATTTTCTTCTGTCACCTTCAGAGTTGTGGGTTTCATGTTGAGGTCTTTCATCCATTTGGAGTTGATGTTTGTACAAGGTGAGAGGTAGGGGTTTAATTTTATTCTTCTAAAATGGTGATCCAGTTTTGCCAGCACCATTTGCTGAAGATGCTGTCTTTCCTCCATTGAGTATTTTTGCCCCCTTTTGTCAAATATAAGGTAGCTGAAATTGTATGTGCTCAAATTTGGATCTTCGGTTTTGTTCCATTGGTCTATGGGTCTGTTTTTGTGTCAGTATCAGGCTGTTTTTATGACTATAGCCCTGTAATATAGTTTGAAGTCTGGTATAGAGATCCCCTCTGGTATTGCACTTTTTGCTCAGAGTTGCTTTGGCTATTCTGGCTCTATTGTTTCCCATATGAATTTAAAGCTTTTTTTCCAAGACTGAGAAGAAACTCTTGGGGATTTTAAATAGGATTGCATTGAATCTGTATATCAATTTGGGTAGAATGGACATTTTTACTATATTAATTTTTCCAATCCATGAGCATGGGAGGTTTTTCCATCTTCTGATGTCTTCTTCAATTTCTTTCTTCAGGGGTTTAAAATTTTTGTTGTATAGATCTTTGGTGTCTTTGGTTAAGTTTGTTCCTAGGTATTGTATTGTTTTTGTGGCTATTTTGAGTGGGAAGTTCTTCTTGTTTTCCTTCTCTAGTAAGAGAGGCAGGTCTTCCCAGGTTAGGGGAAAACCAGGGCACCCAAAGAACAAATTCCTGATAGACCAAGCTAGGTCAATTTTCACCAATTTCTGGATTATGATAACCTTTATATCAAACTTAAAAAACAAGCCTAGGCTGATAAATTTCCATTCCACTCATCTTGGTAGTCTGGGTGTCTAACCCAGAAGCTAGATGTTTGTGGTTACTTGCTGAGTCTCTGCCCGACCCGTGGAGTCATGCCAACTATTGCTTTCTCTTCTTTCTCACCCCAAAGTCTATGCCCACTTGTTTGTAAACAAGTTCTGTCTTTTTCTTATCCTTCCATATTCTGGCACTCCCAAGTGGATAATATATCTTAAAAACTGGGAGATGACCTCTATTCCATTACTGCTTGCTTCTATATCAAGAGAAGTTCATCTTAGATATTTCTAAACAATTATTATACATTTGTAAATAAAATTGTGTTGAAGCCCACAGCAGCAAGCTGTAATACCACCCTTTCTCCACTTTACATAATTAATCTTTAGGAATTTGAAGGTTTAGTTCAAAGGTATTTAAAAATCTAAATTCTCAATATTTTTAATGACTGCTTGATTTCTAATTCTTTTCTAATTTCCATTCCATTTTTGCCACTCCCTTCCATGAATATCTCGGACTTTTTAAATAAAAATTTTATTTATTATTTTTATTTTATGTGTATAAGTGTATTGCTGTATGTATGTAAGTGCGCCCGTGTCATGCAATGCTTACAGAGGTCAGAAGAGGGTGTTGGGTCCTCTGGAACTGGAGTTACACATGGTTGGTAGCTGCCATATGAGTGCTGGGAATCAAACCTGGGTCCACTGCAAGAGTAGCCAGTACTCCTGGCTGCTGAGCCAGTCATTACTCCAGCCCCATAACTCAGACTTTTAAGTCATCCAGAACTATTCATAGTTGAAGGCTCAAAGTCCTTTAGGGCATTCTACAAACTTAGCAATTACTGGAAATGGCCCAGGTTAATGATGCTGTCTAGAATTCCTCAGACTTGAATAATGGCCTTTCTGTGTCATGTCACTGCATCCAAAAAGGCTCCCCCATCATCGCCCAGACTATACTTATTAGGATGAGACTTATTTCCTAAGTAGACTTCAGCAAAATGTGATAGGGTCTCCTAATGCAATCCTGGATTGAGTGTGTAAATGAATTTTAGAGTACTTACTTAGCTTGCATGAGGTCCTGGGTTTTATCTCCAGCACCATAAAAAAGTGCAATCACTAGTAGAATTTACACAACAGAGGCCAGATGTTCAATAAATCTGATAATGGAAAAATAGCTAATGATGGAGCCTTTACTGTGTAAGTGAAAACTGATGAAATCACAGAATTCTACTATGGTTAGATTATCTTTATTTTTATTTTTTATTTTTATTTTTTGGGGTCTTTTCGAGACAGGGTGTCCCTGTAGCTCTGGCTGTCCTGGAACTCGCTCTGTAGATCAAGCTGGCATTGAACTCACAAAGATTCGCCTGCCTCTGCCTCCCGAGTGCTAGGATGAAAGGCATGCTCTAGATCATCTTTAAAACTATAGTCAGTGACAGGGTTATTTTGACTTCACAGCCAACAGAACATTATGAGTTAGTATTCTATAATAACTTGCTCTTCCCCACCCTTGGGTTTAGACCTGAAAAAATTTGACCCCGATAGAAAGTTTCTGTCTAAAAGAGGATTTTTTTTTTTTTTGGTCTTTTTGAGACAGGGTCTCCCTTTAGTCTCAGCTGGCCTGGAACTCAAAATGTAGACCAGGCTGGCCTTGAACTCACAGAGATTCACCTGCCTCTGCCTCCCAAGTGCTAGGATTAAAGGTGTGCACCACCAGAGAGTTTTGAGGGAAGGGTGTATAATATAAAGTAATTAACCTTTGGTTATGCTAATATAAACAACCATATTTATTCTACTCTCTTTACCTGTAAGAGTTATGGTTAATGAAGTCAATGGCCCCCTGGAGGCTTACATAAAACATCTATAAATACATATCTATGAAGTATCTATGAATAGGTCCATCTATGAAACATTTATAAATAGCTATTTACTTTAGCAATCCACCCCAACACTTTTGTTTACTATGGTTCTGAAAGTCCTAGTTAAAGTAATTAGGGAACTTATCAGGCTGGCCTGGATCTCACAGAGTTCTGCTTGCCTCTCCCTCCTAAAGTGTTGGGATTAAAGGTGTATGCCCCCATACCTGGCTTAATGCTGCTGTTTATCGGGATATTTTATCAGAGGAACAGAAACAAAACTAAGATACCCAGATGGATAGTATTTTTATTTTATGCATATGAATGTTTTCCCTGCATGTGTGCAAGTATACCCATGTCATGCAATGCCCACGCTTATCCCAGAATATGGTGTTAGATCCGATGGAACTGGAGTTACAGATGGTTGCTAGTCACCATGTGAGTGCTGGAAACAGAATCCGGGTCCTTTGCAAGAGGACCAGCACTCTTAACTGCTGCACTATCTCTCTAGCCCTTAGAATTCTTTTCATAAATGGGAATCTAATTCCAAATTTCATATGTACACCCAAAAGATCTCAAATACACAATGCAAACTTATAGAACAACAAAACAATCAAAACTGTGAGCCACTAACATAAGAACATAACAGAATACAGTCCAGAAATAAACACAAACGTTTACACTTAGTTGATCTTCATAAAAGATATAAATAATACACAATGGAGCAAAGACAGTATTTTCCATAAGAAGAAAACTGTATCTTTATCTCACACCAGATACAAAATTCATTTCAGAATTGATTACAGACAAATATAAGATCTAAAATTAAAAAGCAAACTATTAGACAAATCATAGATTAAAAAGCTTTGTGACATGAGCCTGGGAAATTTTTTATTTAAAATTATATATTTTTTAGATTTATGTGCAAAAGTGTAAGAAACACAAACAAATCTAGAAAGCCTCTTTTTAAGAAGTTTTTGAATGGCAAAGTCTGGTAAAGGGCTAATGTCCTCAGTAGAGCTGTGTATATCCATATACAGATAAAACATTCATACACACAAAATAAACATAACTATGTCTTTAAGAAGATTATCATAATGGCTAAGGTGTGGGTTTAACTTAAATGTCTATTAAGGTGTAAATGGGTAGGGAAAAATCTGTATACTCTTGCATCCTATGAAAATCTAGGTTGGGGTTTGGTGGTATGAGAGGTATAGATAGTGGAGACGGTCTAAATATGATCAAAATATATTGTGTGAATTTTGCAAAAATTCAAAAAAATAAATTAAAAAATATATTTTCCAACATTTTTATTCCAATAGTATAAATAATTAGTAATATTGAACAGAAAAAAAGTAGGAAGAATTTTTCCCATTTAAGCAGACATTTTTTACTGTCAACTTGACACAGCCTGGAGCCATCTGAGAAGAGAGTCTAAATTGACAAATTGCCTAGATCAGACTGGCCTATGGGCCTGTTTACTGGGAGGATTACCTTGATTGTGAATTGACGCAGTCCAATGTGGGCAATAGTATCCCAAGGCAAGTGGACCTGAACTACGTAAATAAGATGGCTGACTAGAAGGCGGCCTGTGAGCCAGTAGTGCCCTCCATTGTGCCCTCTGTACTTCTCAGCTGGGACAAGAGCCCTTTGATCAGGAGTAATACTGTAGGGAATAGCATGCAGGCCTGCCTTCGACTTCCTGCCTTGAGTTCCTGCTTTGCTGGAATCTAATCTGGAATTTTATTCTGGAGTAAACCCTTTTCTCCTCAAAAAAGAAGAAAAACAAACAAAAAAGTAAACAAAGGAAAATATGTTCTTTTCAACATAAAAGAAACTAGAAGGCAATATTCTATGGGAAATCAAGGACACACAGGAAACTGAAAAAAGCATGATCTCAATTCTATGAAAAAACCTAAAAAGTCAGATTTATGGAAGCAGAGAGTAAGATGATGGGTGCCAGGGTCCAAGGAGGTGATTAAATGGGACGATGGTGGTTAAGTGGAGCAAAGATTCAATTATGCAAGGTAGATGAATTCTGGAGAGCTGGAGTACTGCACCGTGATTACAGTTAATAATCCTGGAGAGTGCACGTGAAATTTGCTAAGAGGGAAAATCTTGAGCACTTTGATAAGAAAGATTTTAGCTTAATTCAGTCATCCTATAATATATATGCATATGAAAATATCAAGTAATGTGGATAATTTAAATACATAGTAATGCCCATCAATTGAAAAAGCAAAGCATCCCAGTGTTAGACTTCAGCTGAGGTTTGTATCCAGCTTTTAATGATTTTTCCTGCTATGTATACACCTGTAAATAACTGTAAATCTGCAAAATGCAATATGCACGAACTTGACAATCACTGATTAATTTTAGATAATAGGTGAATTTTTAGTGTGTCCTCTAAGAATAGAAAGCTTTGAACTTTTACAGAAGTAGCTTCTGGTTTGTATTAGCAAACGCTGGGAATTAATGTTTGCACAAGTGGCCCAGGGGTTGTCTGCAAAGGCGTTGGGTCCAAAGCCGGAATCAAAGACATGGGATTGCTAATTGCCTATAGAAAAGACAAAATTCATCCAGGCCTTATCTGGTGAAACTGTGTCCTTTGTCATCCAGAAATGTCCCAGCTCTGAAAACGACATGACAATTTTGGACACAGGATTAAAATCCGTGGTTCAAAGTGAAGTTTAGAAATGCACAGCTGCTGGTGGGAGCATAAAACACCTGCTCATTAATTATGTCAGCTGTGCAGCCTCTGGGCCTTTTCACACAGCTGCTGCTCCAGCCAGTAAAAGATAAGGGCATAAAGTCTGAGAACAAAATTTTCCTGGAGTGTCTTGAGGTGTCCTTTGTCTTTCAAGGCCAAACTTAGTACTACACTTTGGGTTCCCAGTGTAAACAAAAGGCCATCTGTACCTCTTCCCTGTGATCCTCTAATCAGGTTTATGCTTAAAGGAAAGGTAATGTGCTATAGAGTATTTGTTGTGTTTAACCCATGTCAGTTACTTTTGTGTTACTGTGACCAAATATTTGACCAGAAACTGAGGAAAGTGTTCAGAGTGACAAAGCACTTGGTGTGCAATTGTGAGGACTTGAGTTCTCCAGAACCTACATTAAAGCCAGGTAGGCCAGCATGCATCTGTAATCCTGATGATCATACTGTGAGGTCCAGGAGAGACAGGACAATCCCAGGAACCTCAAAGGCAAGCTACGTTGGCACACGAGGTGATTAACAACAGAAAGACCCTGTCTCATACAAGGTGGAAGGTAGGGGCAGACACACACAGCTGTCTTCTGACCTCCATGAACATGGCTTGGCATGAACACACACACACACATACACACACACACACACACATATGCATGCACACAGATTAAAAATGAATAATACATAAATAATAATTAAAAGTGAAATTAAGATGACAAATTTTAAGAAAAAGAAACTACTTAATGGAGAAAGGGTTTAATTTGGATCATAGTTTGAATGGAGGGGAAGCCAGCAAGAAATGCAATGGAAGATGGTTGCATGGCCTGGACCAAAAAGCAGAGCACTCTAGCCAGAAACTAGGTGGGCTATAACTCAAAGCCTGGCCCAGTAGCCTATCTCCTCAATAGCCCTCATCTCTTAAAGGTTCTGCAGTCTCCCAGAACAGCATTTTATGTTCAAACCATAGACTTTTATTGTCATGCTATGAATTAGAAGAGACAGGAATGAGAAAAATATACCAGGATTCCTGGTTCCTTTACCGATAATAGAGAAAACTGTCTCTTTAAAAATGAAGCCCATTTTTATTTCTTCATTTGAGAATTCTTTGCTTATATCTGTAGCCCATCTTTTATTGGGTCATTTATTTTCTTGCTATTTTGTTTTTTGAGTTCTTTGTATATTCTGGATATTAATCCTCTGTCAGGTGTGTAATTGGTAAAGATTTTCTCCCACTTAGTGGGTTTCCTTTTCACTTCCTTGGCTGTTTCTTTTGCTGTATAGAAGCTTTGTAGCTTAATGAGGTTCCCACTTACAATTGCTGCCCTTAGCTGGGCGTGGTGGTGCACACCTTTAATCCTAGCACTCAGGAGGTAGAGGAAGGCAGATCTTTGTGAGTTCAAGGCCAGCCTGGTCTACAGAGTGAGTTCAGGACAGCTGGGGCTATAGGGAGACCCTGTCTCAAAAAAGACAAAAAAAAAAAAAAAACTAATTGCTGCCCTTAATGCCTGAGCAGCTGATGTCTCATTAAGAAAGTCCTGTCCTACACCTACATCATGTAGGGTATGTGTTCATCTAGCAGTTTCAGAGTTCCAGACTTTATACTGAGTTCCTTGACCCACTTGGAGTGTACTTTTATGCAGGGAGAAAGATAAGGGTCCAATTTCAATCATTTATAGGTGGTGATCCAATTCTGCCAGTATCATTTGTTGAAGATGCTGGTTTTCTCCCATTGTGTATTCTTAGCTCTTTTGTCAAATATCAAGTGGCTGAAATTATATGTACTCATGTTTGGGTCTTCTATTCTGTTCCTTTAATCTACATATCTGTATTATGCCAGTACCATGCTGTTTTGATAACTACAGCTCTGTAATATAACCTGAGGTCTGCTATGGTGATGACCCCTAGATTTTTTTTTCTCAAAATAGTGTTGTCTATCTGCAGTCTCTTGTAGTTCCATATGAATTTTTGGATGATTTTTTTCTAGTTATGTGAAGAATGTTGTGGCTATTTTGATTGGCATTGCATTGAATATATAGATTGCTTTTGGCAAGATGGTCATTTTCACAGAATTGATTCTACCAATCCATGAGCATTATAGATTTTTCCATCTCCTACTTCTTCTATCTCTTTCTTTAAAGTTTTGAAATTTCCATTGCAAATATCTTTAATGTTTTTGGTTAGGTTTATTCCTAAGTATTTTATGTTTTTGAAGTTAATGTGAATGGGAGGGCTTCCTTGTATGCTTTTTCTGATTGCTTGGTGTTGGTATGTAGAAACACTACTGATTTTTGTAAGCTGATTTTATAACCTGCCTCTTTACTGAAAGAATTCATAATTTCAAGTAGTTTTCTGGTGGAATTCTCTGGATATGTATAATATCATATCATCTGCAAATAGCTATAATTTGACCTCTTCTTTTCTGATTAGTATACCTTTAATTTCCTTCTCTTGTCTTATTGCTCTTGCACAGGTTTCAAGCACTACATTGAAAAGGAGTGGAGATAGAGGGCAACCCTGTCTGGTTCCTGGTTTTAATGAGAATACTTCCAGTTTTTCTCCATTTAGAATGATGTGAGCTGCCCAGCAAACCACCTCTATTGGTGCAGTAGAAGCATTGTTGCCTGGGGGAAGGTCAACAGCTATCTTATTGGACCTGGAACCTTCTCAATGGGAGTGAACTCATGAGAACTACTGTAAACTCAGCCAAATGCACAGGGCTAGAGAGGACATAGAGCCTAGGGAAATCTTATTGGGGCCATATCTCTAGACAAATGAAATTTCTTATCATACACTAACTATGGAAGCATATATTTACAGACATATTGTATGCCACTCATCAAAAAGGCTGTTCTATACAAAAGATGGAGGCCATTGCATATTCTGACAACTGGTCAGACATAGGACATATACATATGAAAAATCCCTATTCCTAGGAGAGACAATCTACAATTGAATCTCTATACACAGAATGAGGAGCAGAGAGAAAACGAGTGCATCCCTCAATTCTCATCAGTAATGCCTCCATATACAATAGAGTGCAGTGCAAACAGAAGGCTACAACTGGTCGATCTCTAAGAATGGGAGCCTCCAGAGTGTGTATTCCTGGATAAGGCCCCTATATTAAACCTCACCTACCTACAGCTCAGAGATCATTGTAGAAGAGGGGGTGGAAAGATTGTAAGATCCAGGGCTCGTGCATGAGCATAGAGAAACAGTGACTTACAATCAACTACAAGCTTTCACATGTAAACCTGTGGAAATATAGGTATCAGACATGGGACCCATCCCAACTGGAAAAAGATCTCAAAGTAGAGCAAGAGAAGTGGGTGGGAGACTGACCTTGGATGAAAACCTTAAGAGACTGATAACTGTTGGGTGAGGAAAAATATGCCTTACCCAGGATTCCTAGGTATGCTCACTAGACTCCATCAGATCTACATGTACAGAAGGACATATGGATTTGGGACCTTGACTGGATAGGGCTTAACTTGAATATCATAATGCATGAGTTCTGATGGAGGGGGAATGGGTGTGATTGGGAACCATTGAATGAGTTGTACAAATGCTCAATATAAAAATGAAAAAATGAAGCCCAAAGGCTCTAGTTCTATATCATGTAGAATAAGTTAAATGAGCCAGATTAGTAGAATGTTTCCATGCTGGTTATTAAAGGAGGAATCTGCTTTCTTCTGTACTGTCCTTTCCAAGTATATAGGTAAAATTCTGCCTGATTTTCCTTTTCTTTTAAATACTCAGTATATTAGTGATTTTGCACAAACTGGTTTAATTTCCATGAAGAATGCTATTTCCTAGAATCAGATATAGGCACATGAATTTAAAATTAGATTATGTCTATGCCTGTATTTTTTTTAATCTTTTTTTTTTAATTTTTTTATTTATTTCTGTATGTGTATGAATGTACTGTCTGCATGCAAGTCTGTGCACCCGTGTCGTGCAATGCCGCGGAGGTCAGAAGAGGGCGTCGGATTCCCCTGGAACTGGAGTTCTCCTTGAATTGGAGTTTCAGACGGTTCTCGGCCGCCATGTGGGTGCTGGGGATCGAACCCGGGTCCTCTGTAAGAGCGGTCGGCGCTCTTAACCGCTAGGCCATCTCTCCAGCCCCCTATGCCTGTATTTTAAGGAATGTATAACTGGCCTTTTGTGGATTCCATATCCACAGATTCTCAATCTGAGATCCAAAATATTAGAGGAATATGTACTAATAATGATCATGGGCAGAAGTGTTTTTCTTGACATCTCTAAACAATGCAATATAACAATTTACACAGCATTTACATTATATTTTATGCAACCTTGAAATGAGTTCATATATACAGAAAGACATAAGTAAGTTTCCATCATAAACTTCAAGTATTTGAATACTTTTTCAGTTTTGGGGGAGGGTCTTTAAATTCCAAGGGGGCAGAGCCTTGCTGGAGAGAGTAAGCCAATGGTAGCAGGCTACATGAGTCCATGACTGTGCCCTGTTTCTAATTTCACTCTGTGCCTTCTTAGAGATGGGAACAATCGGCTTTCTGCTCTGACTGCTTCCTGCCATGTTTACCATCATGATAGACTTTTATCTCTCTGGAACCCTAAGACAAATGAACTCTTTCTTCTATAAAGTGGGCTTAGCCATAGAGTTTTATCACTGCAACAGAAAGGTAACTAATGTTGTGCAGTCTATGCCTTAAGATCCGTGGGTTTTTGTATCCATAAAGGAATCTGGAAACAAAATCCCAATGGATATTAAGAGAAGAATGTATTAATAATAGGATTTTCAGAAAGCCTTGATGGCACTGTAGAAATTTCACTAGTGTCTATGCAAAAGATAAGGGTAGAGAGAAGTGTTCACAGGCCATCCTACCAGATGCTGGGTCAGGCAACAGGGTAATATTCAATATGTCCTTCTGTGGGTATTCCAAATGTCTGAGAATCCTGGCTTCGGCTGTGAAAGTGCCTAGTTGCAAATGCTATTTAATTACATGTATAGATTTTAGATAAGTATCTTCAATGGTTCACAGTTTTGCTCATCAGAGATTTCTCTTTCTCTCCATTGTCCATGTACCTGAGCATTCAGTCAACAAACATTCCTTGAGTCCCCATATGTGGCACAAACTATGCTCGGACTAGGGCAAGCATAAAAGATGACCCAAGACTTCTGCCTGTGATGAATTCTGAAGGAATAATGGTGTGTTTGGCTCAATATGAGTGTCCTTTGAATTATAATTCTTTATTTATAATAAGGGTTATTGACAATTAAAAATAAAAGAATTTTGGCTTCCCAACCTAATGTAATCAATAGATGTTATAAGTTTCTTGAGTTCTTAAAACCTCCCCCCCTTTTTTATAATCAGGAAAAAAGCCACAATATTTACAGGGTTAAACACATTTCTCTTCACCATACCTTCTCTAGTTCAGCAAAGAAATAGTATAATTCTCATCCTGTTGTCACTTATTATACCATAGCACACGGGGGCTGTCATGAGCCAGGTTCTTTAATGACTACTGCAAGCTCTCAATTGTGTTCATACACAGAGGACATGTATCACTGGAAAAGTACTATGTGGTCACATTAGCAGGGCTAAAACAAGGGATGAAAAAATCACTTGAGGTGCCTACTAATCCCAAGCCTTGATCTCATAAAAATTTTTGTGCTCTTTCTCTTGAAAAAAAATTGCTTCAGCATCCCAAGAATAGAAATAGCCAGCAATTAGGATTCTACACACCAGAAATATAGTGAAAAAGCAGCTTTATAGACATGGAATAATAATCATGCTATTCATACTCAGGTATAGCTCTTATTGCTAGTTACTTAATACATAACATAGTTATTTCATTCTTAAATTCTTATTTCATTCTTAAATTATATTAATTCATGATTGGGGAAATTGAATTGATCTTATAAGACCCATTTTAACACTGAGATGAAGTAATGAACTGAAGGGAAAAGAATACATTTTATGTAGATTCATACACAGAGAAGTAGGAACGTTTCATAATTACTTACATCCAGTTTTCAATCTTTCTAAAATCCCCTGCTGTGCTTGAGCCCACATTAATCTGACACTAGAGAAGCACTGAGATTCTACAACCTGTCCCAGGGGTCATGGAATAATAATAGAGTCTTTATAGATGGGATTGATTGTTAGCTCTTCTCCTGACAAGGATGGATCTAGTCTGACCCGTTCATATCTCAGTTTTCCAGACCAAAATTTCTAGACCTCAACCTATTTCAGTAACAAACACTCTGCAACAAACACAGATGGACAGCTCAGTGGATACAAACATTTAGCTTTTGCTCACTGGTAGAAATTGGTTTGGGTTCAGCTGGATGGGGGTATTGTGTGACTGCATCTCCCCTAAAGTCATATGCTAAAATCCTATTATACAAATGGTTCTATTTGAAAATTAGGCTGTTATGAGGCCATCTGAGTGGAACACTCATCAGTGGGATTTTTTCCTTTACAAAATGGACCACAAGAACTAACTAGGCCCTTTCACTACCTAGGAACATAGTTAGATGAGGCTGTCTTTGAAGAATGGGCACTCACTAAACACTGAATCTTCTGGTGTTTTTGTTTTTGACTTTTCCACTGCCAGAACTCTCAGAAATAAATTTCTCCTATTGTTTATATGCCATCCACTATACAGTGCTTTGCCATAGCAGCCGGAGTGGACTATGAGAACTGGGCTGAGGTGGGGCAGCTCTTAGCTTTAACTGTCAAGGTGACATAGCATAGTGACCTGAGGAGGAATTCTCAATATTGGCCAGATCACAGGCTTTGGGCATGCCTAAAGGGGATTGTCTTGATAGTCAGTTGATGTTGGAAGACCTAGCCCAATGTGGGCAGTGCTATTCTCTGGTCAGGTGATATGGGCTGTACATGAAGCTGGGTGGTCATTAGCCTGAACAAGCCAGCAAGCAGCATTCTTTCACCATTTCCCTTTCAAGTTCCTGTTTTTGGTCAGTGAAATAGAAATGAAACTGGAAAGAAGGCTTAGCTTCAAAGTCTGCCCTTTTTCTTTTTTTCTTTTTTTTTTTTTTTTAGAACTCAGAAGGAACAGTTGTGATTTGGGTCTTATACTCTTCGTAGCAGGTGACAGGGGCAAGGAGGGGAATGAATGAGCATGTAATGTTTGTTCTGGCTTGAATACGAAATGTCCCTTAGGCACATGTGCTTGAACACTTGCTAAACTGGAATAAGGTAGAGCTCAGATTGGGGATGTCATAGGGAAAGTATCAACTCAGAATTTATGCATAACGAAAAGATAAAGCTTCATAGTGTCAGTCACTGAAAGTTGGGACATTTGCTTTATCTGCTAAGACCATTATCCTAAACTCCTTACATGTGTTTTCCTGATAAGTGACAGCTGAGAGAGAGAGAGAGAGAGAGAGAGAGAGAGAGAGAGAGAGAGAGATTGTGAAGTATATGTGTTAGTCATTTTTTTCTGAGTAACTCTAGGGTTATGTGAGAACCATATTGATTGAAAAGATAAGATAGCATGGGATTAGAGACATAGGTAAGAGCATTTGTTACTCTTGCAGAGGACCTGGGTTTGTTGCCAGCACTCACAATGTATTACAACTCCACTTTCAGGGGGATCTGATACACTCTTTGGGCCTCTGTGGGCATTGCATACACATTGTAGCTATACGTACATATAGGCAAATACTCATATACATAAAAATAAATATATTTTTAGAAAAAGTTATAATAGCATGTTAGAGCCACAAATATGGGCAAAAGCTTACTATGAACATACAGTCCTGCACAAGTGAAGGGTTCAGGCTGTAAAGACTGATCCAAGAGCAATTAGCCATAGTCTGAATGGATGACTGCTTCATTCTTTAAATTTTTATGAGTTTGATTGTGTCACATCCCCTCCCCAGGCTCAGAATTAACCACAGCTGAGGTGAGTTCTTTCCTTTGTCTTTTAATCTTGGATATGTTATTGTACAATAACTAAAGAAAGAAACTCAGTTCATGAAACAACATGCCATCACATGCTTGGAAATAAACCATGAAGCAGAAAAATTTTCAGACAGCAGTTGTAGCAAGCAGCACAAGGTGTAATTTCTGCTCCATTTCAGAGCAAGGTACCATATCCAAGTTATTCTTCCTGTCAAAAGGAGCAGACACACAGAGGTCCTTTCTTCTCTAATACAAGGAATAATGAAAGCACTGAGCTCTGCCAAGGAGAAAATGAGCTGTTATAGGGGACATATGGGGCTGGCAGCAGTAGAAGCCTTGTCAGAGGCAAGTTTTGCAAAATCCAAGAGTGCATGCTTTTGTGTGCACATAATTATAACAAGGGTCTTGACTCTAGAGCAATTGTTTCATTGAAGATCTTCATTGTAAATAACAAGGAGAAGATTTCAAAGAGTATGTTTGAAGAAGCATTAAAACCTTAGAAGAAATACACTTAACCAAACAGTTAGTGCTAAGTATCGATGTTTTAAGTCCCCTGAGGGTCCTAATATTCCAGAAGGCACTGTAATACCAAGCAGATGAGTGAAGTGGACAGAGCATGCTCTTCTTCCATCACCCTGCTGCCCAAATCTACTTAATGTATTGTCCTTAGATAGAAGACTTATCAGTTATAATGATATGGACAGATATACCGATAAAAAGAGACACTACAAGTGATTTTAGCTAAAATGCTGAAAACTGGTCATATTTATTGCTTGCTAAGCCTGGTCCTAATCTTCAGTGAATAAGGAATGAAAATTTCCACTGTGCAGAATCCCTAACAAGCAGTATTATGATGCTTTGGTTAGTGTTCATAATAGGAGTACAAATGAACCTATTTTGTCGGGTTGATCATCATCCCCTAATTTGTTCACCATCTTTGTAAAATGTGATTTAGACATCTTTAAAAAGATTTCTATTTAAGGAGATAAACCTGGGATGAACATGGTAGTATACACTTTTTTCTCATTTTTTTATTATTAAACTTTTTCCATAGGTCATACATCATTTCTCAATCGAATCTAGAATCGCTTCCCTTTCCATGCTCCCCACCCTACTCGAGTCCCTGCACTCTGCCATGCATTCCCTGTATCTTTTTCTGAGTCTTTCCAGAGTTTTTTTTTTTTCAGTTCTTTTGTTGTTGTTCTCTCCAACTTGTATTGGTATAGCATATATACATATATACACATATCACTTGAATTCTAGGATATTTTTCCTAAAATATGTCATGTTTTCCTTAAGGAAGTGCTCTAAAGTTCCTCCTCGGCAATCCCAAACAACTATCAATCCTGCACATTTGTTCCACATGGGGGTCTTTCCCTCCTATGGTCCCCCAAATGAAGTCCAGTAAGCATGTGTCCTTTCTTGATCCCCCTGCACTGGTCTCCATGATACAGCCCAGGTAGCCCAACAGTGACAGTCTATATTCTGATGAGGCTGACATCCCCTTAGCTGTTTAGTCCACAAGCTGGGTATTTCAGTAGTCCCCATTCAGCACTGAAGGTTTGGAGGATTCTTTGAGGGGTGTGAGTGCTCAGTCCATATTGGAATGTTACAAAGCTGTGTCACATGTCTTTGAGGAGTGCCAAAAGTGGTGGCAGCCACAGAGTTTTGCACTTGGCAGTAAGAATTGGCCAAACAACAGTACTCTCTCTTTTTTCTTTTTGTCTCTTTACTAAGATCTCAAGTTCTATGTCTGCAGTACAGTTTCTCTAGTCTTACTGATTATTTATATCTGGTTGTATTTTCCTTTTGGATGCTTAAGGCCACACAGTTACCCAGATTAACCAATGTTTTTGTTTTCTCAAGGTCAATTGAGGATCTGGTCCTCAGGGGTCTCTCGGGTTCTTTTTTTTGGGGGGGGGATGGGAGCCTTTTGCTCCTTTCAGCTTATCATTCACCAGTTCCATCCACTTGAGGAGAAAGTCAGGTCTTGCTAGACCAGGCTTCCTTTTCTGAAGCATGAGCAGACTTTCCTCTTCATAGATTGGACATTGGCTGAAGTCCCATTAGTGGCTCTCCAAGACCTCCTTGAACAGGAAGACTGGTGACCCACATTTGCAGGACATTTCAAGAGATGCCCCCATGCATAATCCCCTAAGACTTAGTTGACCTCTGAGGGCAAGGAACAGTTATCCCTTAGGTCCCTCGGCCAAATTGGTACGGGTGTTAAGTATGGTCATTAAGCACCCAGAAAGGCTAAATTGTACCATAATCCCAGGACATGGGTGGTAGAGACAGGTTAATCTCTCTGAGTTCAAGGTCAGCCTGGTCTATATAACAAGTTTAAGCCAGTCAGGGAAAGGTATAGAGACTCTCAAAAAAAAAAAAAAAAAAAAAAAAAAAAGAGAGGGCTATGAACCTTATTTTTCTTATGTGAAAAACTGTGTTTGGAACCTACTAATTACTCATCACAGATCCAGATTTCCTGTATGAGAAAACTAAGTAAGGATAATCATGTCTTGCTTTGGAGTTTTGTAGAAACTCTAAGACAAATATTCACATATAAGCTAAATATTTAGAAAATGATCTGTGCAAACCATGTTTGCTAGTGGAATGATGAAATAAAACCATAAAGCCAAGGGCTCTTCACTGTCAGCCTCCACTTCTGATGACCTCTGTTATTTCAGAAGGTCTGGGGATTAAAAACAGAGTCTAAAACATGTTAGGCAAGCACCATACATCACTGAGCTATAGCCTCATCCATTGAGGAATTCTGAGCACTTCTGAGCCATCTTCTTTGAGGGTTCATAGAACTGAGGTACTTACAAGTCAGCTTCTGTTAGCCATAGGTTTAGGTATTTGGTGGAACAGCAGGTTGATTTATAGGTGAGATATTGGTTTTAGCAGGAGGAAGTTGAACTTCTGTGCTCTGAATCAGTAAGAGTAAAAGGATGAGTCAGATAATGGAGCACCTACTATAATATCCCTTGTTGAATGTACCCCAGTACTCACCTGTAGTGGACAGGTCTACTACAAAGTCTGTTGGATGCACCTTCTGTGGACTCCTACTGGAAGTCATCTGAAGTCTTTGACCAGATTTATTGTTCAGTAATATTAATTTTGTCTATTTCCTTCTCTGTCACAGTGCCACAGACCATGGTGTGATTTATCTAACACACTTGAGTTCCTGTACATAGATATCTGGGTTGTTTTTGAACCAGAAGGTAGATGTCAGTACATTTTACTTTTTATTTTGACAAATATATCTTTATGCTGATTCAGAGTAAGAAAACAGGGCTACATTTCTATCTCCTTTAAAAATCCATCAATTCCTTACTACTGCTCAGCATAGGCACATCGCATAAAACACACTACTAAAAAATTAAGGGATGGAAAGTCTGTTCTCTTCTGATGTGTGAGTTGTACTTCTATCAGGTCAGACTGCAACATGACCGAGGGCACATTTGGTTTCTAACAAATGCAGAGAGAATTGATGCAGTTTGGGGATTAATGCCACTTATCATGCTCAGAACTATTTTATTATATCTTTCATTTATTATTTTTATGCATATGAGTGTATTGCTTGCATATATTTAAATACCCCTGTGTCATGCAATGCCCACCACTGTCAGAAGAGGACATCATATCTCAGGGAACTGGAGTTATGGGTGGTTGTTAGCTGCCAAGTGAGTGTGGGAACCAAACCTGGGTCCTCTGCAAGAGCAACCAGTGCACTTAACCACTGAGCCATTTCTCTAGCCACATGCAGTATATCTTTTATTTTTTATTTATTTTTTTCACATAAATTTATTTATTTATTTTTAACAAATCTAGACCCGTGTTCCCGCTCATTCCCCCAACCCACCAGAGCTCATGCATTCTGCCATCTCTCAGTGTTTTCCATGGGAAAATGCTTTCCATCTCTCAGTCTTTCTCAGTGTTTTCCATGGGAAGTTGACTGTTTTGAGCAGAAGTTCACCGTCTCAGTCAGTTCTTTGATGCAGTCTTTTCTTTTGTTGTTGTTGTTTCCAAAATGTATTATGCCCAACTGCTTTGTACAAAAGCTCAGGGGGCCCTACACAAGAAATACTTACAACTGGGTAGTTGGCACTAGCATCCACAGATGAGGGATACCATTCGTCGTTTGTTTTTCTGGGACTGTGTTACTTCACTCAGCATGATGTCCTCTAGCTCCAGCCATTTTCCTGCAAAGCTCGTGATGTCGTCTTTCTTTACTGCTGCATAGAACTCCATTGTGTAGATGTACCACATTTTCTCTATCCATTCGTCAGTTGAGGGGCATTTAGGTTGGTTCCAGCTCTTTGCTATTGTGAAGAGAGCTGAAATAAACATGGCCGTGCATGTATCTCTGTGGTGGCGTAAGTCTTGAGGGTACATGCCCAGGAGTGGTATGGCTGGGTCGGGTGGCAAGTTCATTCCAAGTCTTCCAAGGGTTCTCCACACTGCTTTCCATAGTGGCTGTACGAGTTTACATTCCCACCAGCAGTGGATGAGTGTTCCCCTTTCCCCACAACCTCTCCAGCACTTGGTATCATTTGTTTTCTTGATCCTAGCCAGTCTTACTGGAGTAAGATGATATCTTAAAGTGGTTTTGATTTGCATTTCCTTAATGATTAGTGATGTTGAGCAGTTCTTGAGGTGTTTCTCAGACATCTCTAATTCCTCGCTTGTGAAGTCTCTGTTCAGTTCTTTGCTCCATCTATTGAGCGGGTCGTTTGTTTTCTTTTTTCTTTGTTTTTTGAGTAGTTTATATATTCTGGAAATCAATGCTTTGTCAGATGTATCTGCAGTGAAGGTTTCCTCCCACTCTGTGGGATTTCTCTTCACTTCCTTGATTGTTTCTTTTGATGTACAGAAGCTTTTGAGTTTGATGAGGTCCCATTTGTCAATTGTCGACCTTAATTCTTGTGCAGCTGCTGTCTGATTTAGGAAGTCTTTTCCTACGCCTATGTCTTGTAGTCTGCTGCCAACTTTTTCTTCTATCACCTTCAGAGTTTGGGGTTTCACGTTGAGGTCTTTAATCCATCTGGAGTTGACTTTTGTACAGGGCGAGAGGTAGGGGTTTAATTTCATTCTTCTACAAGTGGTGATCCAGTTTTGCCAACACCACTTGCTGAAGATGCTGTCTTTTCTCCATTGTGGTTTCTTGGCCCCCTTGTCAAATATGAGATGGCTGAAATTGTATGTGCTCAGATTTGGATCTTCGGTTTTGTTCCATTGGTCAACAGGTCTGTTTTTGTGCCAGTACCAGGCTGTTTTTATGACTATAGCCCTGTAGTATAGTTTAAAATCTGGTATAGAGATCCCTCCTGTGTAGCTCTTTTCACTCAGGATTGATTTGGCTATTCGGGGTCTTTTGTTTTTCCAAATGAATTTAAGAACTTTTGTTTCCAAGCCTGTGAAGAAACTCTTGGGGATTTTGATTGGGATTGCATTAAATCTATACAAGAGTTTTGGTAAAATGGACATTTTTACAATGTTAATTTTCCCAATCCATGAGCATGGGAGGTTTTTCCATCTTCTGAGGTCTTCTTCAATTTCTTTCTTTAAGGGTTTAAAATTTTTGTTGTAGAGGTCTTTGGTGTCTTTGGTTAGGTTTGTTCCTAGGTATCTTATTGTTTTTGAGGCTATTGTGAGTGGGAAGGTCTCTTTGAATTCTTTCTCCAGTTGCTTGTTCTTGGTGTAAAGAAAGGCCATTGATTTTTTAAGGTTAATTTTGTATCCTGCCACTTTGCTGAAGCTGTTAATCGTTTCTAGGAGTTTTCTGGTGGAGTTTTTTGCATCCCTTAAGTAAACAATCATATCATCAGCAAATAGGGATAGTTTGACTTCCTCTTTTCCAATTAGTACTCCTTTAATATCCTTTTCTTACCTTATTGCTCTAGCAAGTGTTTCAAGCACTATATTGAAGAGGAGTGGTGATAGAGTATATCTTTTAAACAAATGATTGGTTTACTTATCCACACTCTCATTTAAAGCATAGAGGGAAGTTATACAATGTTTATTATTTTTAATGGTTGTTTAAAAATTTCTTCAAGTGACTGAATAAAAATTTTCACAGGCCCAAGGATATAGGTAACACTGTACATGCTTATCATGAACAAAACCCAGGGTTCCTCCATCCCTAGTACCAAAAAGAACAAAACAAACAAACAAACATAAAAAATATGGGAAAAAGTAGAAGAGCTTCATTTCGAGTTAAAAGTTTACTTCAATGATTTTAAAAATAAAATAAATGGGCTGGGCGTGGTGGCGCATGCCTTTAATCCTAGCACTTGGGAGGCAGAGACAGGTGAATCTTTGTGAGTTCAAGGCCATCCTGGTCTACAGAGTGAGTTCCAGGACAGCTGGGGCTACAGGGAGACCCTGTCTCGAAAAGACAAAAAATAAATAAATAAAATAAATAAATAAAAATAAAATAAAATAAATGATATTTTTGTATACTAACATAATATTTTAGCATTTTATGTATATAAAAATATTAGAAGACAGCTATAATAAAGTTATTTTGAAGGGCAATTGGCTTAGTATTGCAAATGCATGCTATATTCTCATAGTATATTGTATATTATTATTATTGTATTCTTAATTATTTACTTTAGATTCCAAGATGTGTTGCAAAAGTAACGTAGACACTCCTTTACTTCCCACTCACCTTACTGGTGATCTCTTATCTAACACAAGGCTGAATATTCAAAAGACAGGTGTGAGGAAAAGTGACCCTGAGTCCATCTTCTAATAGTGACAGTCTCTTCACATATTCAGTACTGTCTTCTTCAGCTAAATATAGTAGTGGAAGAGTCTTTTCTCCACTTTGGAGCACTTACTGTAATCTAGTGACAAACACACGTACATCATGCACACTGGAAATTCTCACAGGAAACTTTTGGGGTGGCAGTTAGTATTCCCTGAAGCTTTTTACTAGTTTCCTTTTTTCGGGCTGATTCCTGTGGCCTTTGCTTTTCCCTCATTAATGTCAAATCTTTGGGGTTCAGATGAGCCACTCAGAGGACTAATCTGAGCTAAACTCAAATCTTAAGAAAGTCAGAGGCAGTTGAGGGAGATTTTAATGGTAATAAGGAAACACTTGTGTTCTTGAAATGAGGACTGTCATAGCTCACACCTCACATAGTAGGCCTGTAGTCATGTTGTTGCACAGAAATCCTCAGTGGCCCATTGTCATTAACACTTGAACTTGTTGGTGTTGGAGCTGATCAATACATGTCACTGGAGAAACTGTAATGCACTGCATTGTAGTACTCATTATGGCAACCAGATAGTCGTTAAGCCAGTTTAGAGCTGATATTAAATGAAATATTTTGGAGAGATCCTGGGGATTGAGTTCAGGATTTTTGATATGCTGGACAAGTGCTATACCGAAACCTACTTCTCAGCCTTAGTTTATTGTTTTGTTTTTTGGGGGGGACAAGGTCTTGATAGGTTTCACAGCTAGCCTTTAATCCTCTGTGAGATAATAATCCCTCAGTAATTCAGATTACCTGCAACTACAGACAAAGCTCACCCAAACAGAAATGCGAAAGACATTGGATTATCTCTTTACATTTAAAAACTAGTTTAAATTAATTTTAATTACAATAAAGCAAAGGAATTTTCCTTACCATTTTTTTCCCTTGTGGTCATTTTACACGTTAGGATTTCCAGTGTCTTTTGACCACCCCTAATCATACAAGCCTTCCACGCATCCTCTTCTATTCCTAAGGAAATAACCCTTCAGCAAGGATTTTTAAATGCTGAGATGTGAAGTGTTACAACAGTGAGAAATATTTCTCTTTTCAAGGAATAAAAAGATAGAGAAATGATAACTCCCATCTCTCATCTTTCTCTCCAGTTCCCTCCTAAACTCTCCAGAGTGTATGTCTTCATGCTTAGCAAGTGAACTGATGCTAACTGAAAGATTGGTCTCAACAGTAGCAAACATACCACCACAGTCCTTCCCAGGCCTCCAAGGTCTGGTGCACACCTCTCATGTCTTGCTGCTCTGTAAGCATCATGTCTGCTCCAACTGAGCTAGTGTGCTGTCTGTTAGATAGTCAGGAAATGACATCAGCAACTTCCTTGGTTTTCTCTACCAAGTCCCAAGCCAGAGCTCATCATTAAGGAGGTGACAGAAAGAGTACACATTTAAGAGTACTTTTAAAAAATAAAAATAAATAAAAGAGTACTTTCAGCTGGGTGTGGTGGCACGTTTCTTTAATCTTAGCACTTGGGAGGCAGAGGCAGGTGGATCTTTGTGAGTTTGGCCAGCCTGGTCTACAGAGCAAATTCCAGGACAGCTGGGGCTACAGGGAGACCCTGTCTCAGAAAGATAAAAAAGAAAAGAGTACTTTCAGAAACTTCACTATGGAAATGGAAAGTTATAAACAATTCACTGAAAAATAAAAACGTATTGCTAGAGAGCTTAAATAAGGTGAAACAAAAACAAACCCAACCAAAACTGTGAAGTAACTGACACTTAAGTGAGAAGGAATCTTCATTCAAGGAGTAACTGAAAGCTAGTGCCTCAAATTCTAGAAGGTAAGTATCACGTAAATAAAGGTAAAAAATCCCAAATATTCCAAAATCTGAAAATTTTGAGAGCCAATTTGAGGTCACAAGGATAAAATTCCATACTTGGTTTCATGTTGCAGTTAAAGCTCAAGCACATTTAAGTAAGAGTCTTCAGATGTATAAGTCATGTATGAAAAGATAATAAAATAGCATGTTTACATTTTGGGTCCCCTGTTCTCTATATTTCAGTATATAGAAATTAATTAAAAACAACCCAAAATATTTTTAGTCTGAAGCCACTTGAACAGTTGATACTCAATTTAGAAATCCAGAAATCTGCACTTCCAGCTCTGGGTTTCAGGCAAGGCTACACGTACCTTTTTCATTGGAAAACTTCTCCACTTATAATATTAGGGAAGACGTAATTATAGGCTTTCAAGGGAATGTTAACAAGAAAAAACAATTAATAAGCAGCAACAGAAAATCTATGCAGTGTCATGTATTTATATACACATATATGTGTGATAATTGCTATATATTACTGTGTGAGAACACATGGATTTTCCTTAGTTCATTTTATGCTGCCATAAAATAATTCCATAGACAGGGAAAATTATGAAAACTAAAGTCCACTTGGATCATGAATCTAAGGTTGAGAGGTCCAAGATTAAGATGCCCTATCTCTCAAGGGTGTTCTTGCTCTGCCCTGATGTGATGGATGGCATAGAATGGAGAGAAACCAGAGTAGGGGACAGGAAGGGGTGGGACTCTGTCCTTTTATAACTAACCCATTCTGGTAACAAAGGCATTGATTCATTCATCAGGGCAAAGATCCTCTGACCTAATCACCTCTTACAGGTCCTGACTTCTAATAGTGCCACAGTGGAATGACATTTCCAAATCAATTTGGGAAGATACATTCAGATAATAACAATATTTAACATTATACACAGATATTATCTTAGACTATGTACATGATTATTCATCTTTCAACAAATATTGAATTTATTGTTATAAAGAGGAACTGCAGTGTATCTGAATATGAAGAGTAAGGCAAGTGGGTATGCTCAGTAAAAGGTTTCCTAGGATTCAACATGAGGTGAGACCCCCATGGGGCCATAGTTCAAGCTCCACTGACCATGTTGGGGACTGTACGGCTAACTCCTCTTTGCAAGTCCTGTCATCACATCCATTTTGTTCTTGGGGAAACAAGGCTCAGAAGAAAAGTGACTTTACAGAAGCCGCATAAGCAACCATATTTCTGATAGGCTGTTCTGCTTAGATTACTCCCTGTCCAGTTGCCTTTTCAAGCTCCTGTCCATAGTCTATTCCTTTTCATTGTTCTCTTTTTCTTTCATCTCTTCCCTAAGGAGTAGGTAGTTCTTCTTTTAAACCTTCCTGAGAAGATGAACACTGAAGGATCTTGTGTATTAGTTACTTTTCAGTTGCTGTGACACAAACACCACGAGCAAAGCAACTTACAGAAGGAAGAGTTCTCATATCAGAACCTTTGTGGCACCTAGAAGGTAAGTTTCATTAGGACTCATTATAACTAGTTGTTACATGTAGGATCCACAGAGGGGTTCGATGTTTATGGCAATCTGAGGCTTTTCTTCCTTTGAATGTTCAGACGGGTCAGCCTTTCCGTTGCCACTTTTTGGTACATCCTACTCAATGCAAACCTGTATCTTTTCTTTCTCAGCCATTAAGTTGGTGACGTTTTGTCCTGTTGGAACAAACAAATCTTTTCCCATAGTTAGTTTTAAGATTTGAATTGCAAGGGTTTGATGAAAAGGTTTCATGTCTTTCTGAATTCCCCCCCCCTTTTTTTTTAGCGTATGAGTCTCCAGAAGACAGTTGTATTATACATGATTATAGGGTGGAGTCAAGGCACAGATTTCATCAAATTCACCCATGTTGTTTTGGGTGACTATATATGATTAACTTGGGAAGCAAACTTAATTTTTACATTAAATCATCTTAAAGAGAATGCTACAAGGTGATACTGTACAACAGGGAAATTATAAAGAATATTTGTATGTGTCAATCCCAAAGTTCTTGCTCTACAGATTTTATGTAAAGCAAATGTGGGCAACAGCGAATTATATCTCCATTTAATTCAGATGCATTACCATTTTTATCAGATTCTGTAAACCAATGTTGTTTAATATACACGTTTACTTTTACTAAGTCCTAAAACACCATGTGTCCTGTAGACAGTGTCTAGGCGAAACTGGGTACTTGCTGAGCTCACGTCAATTAAATATGCCTTAATCTAATATACACCCGTGTCCCTCTCCCACCCATCCCCCCTTTCCAATTCACCATTTCAGTCCATTTTCTGATGCAGTCTTTCTGTTGTTCTTTTACTATGCATCCCTCTCCATGAGAAATATTTATATCTGGGTTGTTGGTACTAGCATCCACATATGAGGGACACCATTTGTCGTTTGTTTTTCTGGGACTGTGTTACTTCACTTAACATAATGTCTTCCAGCTCCATCCATTTACCTGCAAATTTCATAGAACAAGGAGAAATATGACGATGATGAGGTCGTTCCCCAACTGTAAATTGGAGACAACTATTGTAGAAGTAATCTCTTATAAAACCGGTAAAATTGCTTTCTTTAATTGACTACTAGACATGGGAACTGTGGAAGGGATTACTCTCTGTTCAGAACCAAATATAATACTAAAGTCCTAGGGCTATGCACTCAGGCAAAATATATTAATACAGGAGCTCTGACATCAGCAATGGATTGTTCTACCAGGTGGATGTTGGCCAGGGGATCCAAGGCCCCACAAAAGGTAAGGGCTCCTTGCCTCTAAGTTGGGATACCTACAGGAGGAGAGGCAATAAGACCCTGCTGCTGAAGACCTGACGTTAACATGGGAGGGATGTATTGAGACCACACATGCAAGTGTACAGATGGCCTCTGGAATGCCAGAGAGTGTTACCAAAGGCCACTAAACCAATAAAGCAAATATGGGTCTCCCTGAGTCAAGCAAGACTCCACCGTCAGCACCAGCTACACTTCACCTGCCTGGAAATACTGTGCAGCAGAGGCAGCCATGTGCCTGTATATCCCAAATCTAATTGGCTATTGGCTCTCCCCTTGGAGAAATAACCCATGGCTGATGCCACAAGCTTACATCCTCTACAGGTTAGGAGATGTTATAAGCCACAGTAAGACCCTGTCATATTTAACAGGGGGGAAAATTGTAATTCATGGATTAACATATCCAAACATGTGTCTATGCTAAAGTAACCTACCATAACTATTAGTGCTGCTTAAATACCTATATATCTAATTGCTTGTTCTTCATTAGTAGGATCGAAAGGTTATTCCTGGACAAACTGTCAGCCCATGAAAGGAAACAGCCAGAATTGACCAGAGTCCAAGTCAACAGCTCCAGAGAGAGTGGACTGTTTTACCTCTCATCCACCTGTGCCCCTTTTCTAAGCCTAGGGAACAACCTGCGGAAGAGGGGGCGTGGTAGAATGTAAGGGCTGCGATTGGGGTGAATGGTGAAACTACAGCAATGTAGTCTGGACACTCATTTGATCAACTTGATTGAACAAACAACCTGTCACCCCCCACTGGATGGTGGGGCTGTAGGTGTTTGGGCACAACAGCCTGCAGATAGGTTTTGCATGAAGGATGCTTGTACTCATGGATTATCACTTATAGCTAAAAATGAAAAAAAAAAAAAACTGAGAGAAAGATGCAGGACAGTTATGGCAGAATGCATGATCTGGGATGGGGTGGGGGTGGGGGGGGAGGGAAAGGGAAATAAGCCTGAACTGAATTGGAAAAAATGTATGAAATGCACAAAGCATCAATAAAAACTAATTTAATTAGAAAAAAAAAAAAAAAAGAAGGAAGAGTTCATTTGGACTTACGGATCCAGAGAAATGAGTCTCTTATGGCAGGGAGGTGCGGGTGGAGAAAGCTGAGTGTTCATATCTTCAAGTGTCCACTGGAAACAGAGAGAAACTTGAAGTACGGCAAGGCTCTGTTCCCTAAGGCCTTCTCCAAGTGATATGCTTGCTCCAGCAAGGCTGCAAATCCTAAATCTCCACAGATAACACCAACAACTGAGGCCAAGAATTCTAACACTTGGAGCCTATAGTGGACATTTTTTATTCAAACCACCATACCTTGGTACCAGCCTTTCAGAGAGGACAGTGCCTCCTTCATAGGCCTCTTCTTCCTTCCTGTGGAAGTCCTATGCCACCAGGACAATCCTTTATTATTATAATCAGCAGGTAAGAGAAGAAGAATATAGGAAATATTATAGAGAAAGATGCAAGAAGGAGAAAGGAAACAAAGCAGAAAGAAAGCATTCTCAGCTCAAGATTTAGTGTTCAGAAGACAAGAATAAAAGAATGCAAAGAGAAACAAAGAATAAACATGAAACATAAGAAAAATGCATTGTCAATGGTTCATGCACAGAGAAGAATCTCCAATTTGGGTCTCTTGAGAGATACGGGAGATCTCCAAGAGAACTTCTGGTTTTCTAAAATTGAACTTTCTGGGTAATTCTCATGCCTTGAGTTTCCAAAGCAGCAGGCTGACTGTGAAAGTCCAGGAGTTGTCAAGCTGTGTCAACTGCCTTTGCATTGTTGTTCCTCCCTGTGGTCACCAGAGCAGTTCCTCTCCCTGCATTCACAGCAACTGTGGGCATACCCAGAGCACCTACTTCATGGGCATTGTGAGCATAAAATGAATGGCTACACATAAACAGAGGATTTAAGCTGGTGTCTGACACCTGACAAGGACACAGTGCATGGTTCTTGAATAAATAAAATCATGAATAAAATATCTTGGGATAAACCTTACATGATTTGGAGAGAAGAAACATTGACTTTATTACTATCGTTCATTACAACCCCAGGAGATAAAGAGGCTGCAAGAATTTCTGGAAGAAACACTCATTCCTGCCATCTTCTCCACCTGTTTTCTACAGCTATTAGACTTTCTGCAGTGTCCTTTTCCATATGCTAAACAGTTTGTCAGGGTCCATCTCTGCATTACTTCCCTTCATCCACCAGGAATATCCCTGAAATTGTTTACCGTGTTCTATCATAGTCCTTGATCAGGGTTCTCTTAAAGGTTGGGTTCAAAAAGTAAAGGGGCTTCTGACTTCATTGAAGTGGATCCAAAAGAATCAATCAGTGTTGTTGCTGCTTTCATTGACAACAGCCTGAAGTAACTCCTGTGTCCCCACTATAATTTCAGAAATCTCATGAGAGGACTTTCTTAGGTCATAAAATTGTCAAATAATAATAAATATGGGTTCTGTAAGAATAAGAATGAGACACTTAATTGCAAGACAAACTGAAACGGAATTCCCTTTAATTGCCTGGTTGGTTCACTCCCTGGGAATGGAGAAAAAAGATCTTTCTGCTGGTTCTTACCAAACTACAAACCTAGAGCCCAGGGGGGCAGCAGCGGGTTACAAAGTGTTTCCGTCCCTGGGAAACAATTGGTCCCCGGGTTGACTCCGGATGCTTGTGGAGTTGCTTGCACTGAACCTTTGGGAATTTTAATTCTCTCCAGAACTCCTGGGGTTTGCTCTCTTCCGAGAAGGGGTGAAAGCTACAGTATTTTAGAATTCACAGTAAATTTGGGATCTTAATTATCTAGGATTAGGTTTAATTCCAAACCTTTCTCAATTTATTTCTCTCTGATACACCTCCATATTTAACTTTATTTCAGAAGCGTCTCACTCCTACAGAAAGGCCACAGGATGCAGTCTTCTTGCCTTCTCTTTTTCCACACCGCCACGAGCATTTCCAGGCCTGTTTGAATTAGCAAGCTCTCCCAGAATTCAGGCACGTCTCCATGCTCCGCCAGAAGGGCGCCTGCTCCACCACGTCCCGAGCTAACGGACGCTGTCCAACTTTTCCTTACAGAGTCTAGCAAGAGCGGCGAGCAGCAAAACGTCGCCAGCGAATATTCGCCTGGTGCGGCTTAAGGAGCCGCCTCTGGTGCTGTGCCCGCCGCCTAGTCCAGCCTAGGCGTCAGGGAAGGTCCCCAACCTTGGCCTTTTGCTCGGTGGCCCGCTCTCACTTAGGGCTCCTAGTCTATGGGCGCTTCCTCCCCAAACACCAAAGGGAAACAAATCAAACTAATCCTTTTCGACTCCCAGCGGCTCAGCTAACTCAGTTATCTCTCGCAGAGGTTTCCAGTGCCTTCTTCAACCCCATCCAGAACGCCCAGCCCACCACTCCGCGGTTGCTGGGAAGCCCGGAGGCTCCTTCCCCTTGGGCCGCCCAGATTCACACTCATTCATATTCATTCTCATCCTCTCACAGTCCCTTTCTTTCTCCCCGGACTCCTAACAAGACACAGTGATTGTCCCCAGTGGCGCTCCCTTTCATTGCCCCCTCCCAACACACACACACACACACACACACACACACACACACACACACACACACACAGGAACACCCGCACACGCGGACCCAGACAGCCCATTGCACTTACCAGACTCCCACCTCCTGCACACTCCCCTCCCCTAAAAGACGTTCACCCACTCGCCATCTGTAGCCTCCTCTCGTCCCCCGCCCGCCAGACTCCCCCTCCCCAAGAAGAAGCCCCGCACGGTGGGAGGCAGGGACCCCAGCCAGACGCGCGGCTGGTGCGCGCCGCACTGACCTCGGCCGGCCCTGCCGCGAGATTAACAAAGGCGGCTGCAAACCCGGAGCCCGACAGCCGGGAGCGGAGCGGCCACCGCGGGGCCGGGAAGCCTGCGCCGGCGGGCGAGTGCGGGGCCGGCGGGCGCTGCTTAGGAGTCCCAGGCAAGGTCGCCGGAGCTCCCCAGTCGCTGGCCAGCCGCGCTGCTGGGACGCCGGCCACACGATGGGCTGCTGCACCGGGCGCTGCTCGTTCATCTGCCTCTGCGCACTGCAGCTGGTGAGTGCCCCCCGGGTCCCCACTCTGAGACCCGTCCGCACTCCGGGACCGGTTTGTGGGGTCCTTTCCGGAATCCGAAGCTCCGGGCTTGGGATCTGCCGGAGAGGTGGACACTCCTGCGGGACCCTCCCCGCTGTCTCTGCCGGGCTCTCCGTGCCTCTCGCCAGGTCGCTCCTGCCCGCGGGAGGGCGCGGTCTCACTTCTGGTCCCAAGCGCTGGGGTTCACTGCGCCCCCGCCCGGCCTCACCGAGCGGTCTGGGGGCAGCTGCGCGGCGCTCCGGGAGTGAGCGTTTTCCCCGCCCCTCTGTCGGACACCGGGCTGAACAACCTCCGCAGAAGTTACTCAGGGGCTTGGGGCTCTTTCATCTTGCGATTGTCAGTAACCAGATCTTTTTTAGTTAGCAGAGGCACGGGGACAGCCAGCTTAGAGCAGCAAGCTCAGCTCTCTGAAGGCCCTCACTTTGAGCGGCAGGAAAGGTGCATGGCTGAGGAGTCTAGGACTCGGGGTGTGACTGCGTGCTTGGGGCCAGTGATGTCTGCTCCTGTCCCTTCAGTTCGGCTCTAGAGGTTGTTGAAATGCTGTGTGTTCTGGCAGCGGCAGACTGACTGCTGTCATAAGGAGAGAACAGAAAGAAAGGGCGTCCCCTTTAGCTTGCGTCTGCCCAAGAGAGTGAGTGGAATGGGAAGTCGGAATGCGCCTTGGAAAGGAAAAGACCTTTTTCTTTCTAGGCAAATACTCCTGGTCTCTTTGGAATCTGGACCCATGCTTGTCTGCACTAAAGTCCCCAGAGGTCAGGAGCACAGATCTCCAGTGTCAGACTTTCCTGTGTGAGAGATTAATAGGCTTGTCTTTTCCCTGTACTTAACAGCTTCTGTAGGTGCTCCGCCAGGCTTTCTTTGAATCACTCCATTGTTTTGTCACAAACCACAAAGGTGTAATGAGCATATTTTGACAACCAGGGAAAATGCTTTCAATGAACTTTACTGAGTAATGGCAACTCTGGCAAGGATCGTTAACAGAGAGATGCAACGACGCCACCACGCAGTTTAAAAGTTAGTCCTCCCAGGTTTTTAAACGTTTCCACTTTTCCCAGCTTCCCTTAAAAGCTCCCTTTATAAAGGGACTCATTGGTTCCATAATCTATACAAGACGGATATATTCCTAGGTTTGCAATGAGTGTATACTTGCTTGTAAGTGTAGTAGATAATCCCTCTGTAAGATGAAAACCTATGCCAAACATATTTATTGTTGTATTAAATATATAATATAAAACTCACTCTAGCATAAATATTTTCTTTCAGTTAAGGAAGAAAGCCAAGGTACAATTTAAACTTTGAATTTCAGAAATCGATATGGCTTATAAATTAGAAAACTGAGTAAATTCGGTCAACCTTTGATTCCGTAAGACTGTAATTTGCACTGGAATTTGTAATCCACAGTGGCATAATTTCAGTTTTATGTACACATAACATGTAAGATTTTCATGCACATTTATCAATACAGTCATACTTCAATTTGCATTAATGATACTGTTTGTGAAGGTAACCGTTTTGAGGTTTCATTTATCAGCAGAGAATGTTTTTTTTTTCTGGTTTCTCTATCAATACATTCAGTCTATTCTGTTCTTCAAGCCACATCTGAAACCTCCATCTTCTCTAGGGTATTTCTTGAGCCTCCAGGTAAAGCCACCTCTGGACCTGTTGCAGGTTTGCCCTGATTTGTCACATTTCATCCTCTTGCAATTTCCTTGTTATTTACATATATTTACATATATACATCATGATTAGACTGTAAGCACTTTAAGGGCAGAGAACAAGCATTATTATTTTTTGTCTTTTTTTTTTTTTGCAAATCCTGTAAGATTTTTAGTATTCATATTAGAAGACATATTTTCCAAATTTGTATAACACCTAATTTTTAAGTTTATACAGCATCTTAACATAAACGTTTCTTTCGACTTCCGAAATTATCTGATAAAGCTACCCATTTCGCTGGTTCGGAGATAAGGAACTCATAAAATTAAACGTTTTTTTTTTTTTTTTCCAGTCAACTGGCTGTGCAGTGGGAGCCAGGTATTTAATAACTAGATCTTAGAGCAAAGAAAGCATAGATATGGTGCTGGAGAGTTAGCCTAGCGGTTAAGAGCACCAACCGCTCTTGCAGAGGACCCAGGTTCAATCCCCAGCACCCACATGGCGGCTGAGAACAATCTGTAACTCCAATTCCAGGAGAACTCCAGTTCCAGGGAAATCCGAGATCCTCTTCTGACCTCCGCGGCATTGCACGACACGGATGCACAGATCTACATGCAGACAGTACATTCATAAACATACAAAAATAAATAAAATTTTTAAAAAATTTTAAAAAGTTAAAAAAAGAAAGCATAGATATACATTACATTACTATGTCATACAAAATAATTGTTTATACAAAGTATTGAACTATTTTGACAAATCACAGTAATAAAATGGACAATAATCATCAGTATAAATTTTATATGTAAATTAAATCTGGTGGAATTCTGTTGAATTTGACAAATGCCATTTCATAGATGAGATGTGAAGTTTGGTTAATATTTTTATTTGATCTAAGGAGAAAACCAATGAAACAAGGAAGTAATATTGGTGAGATTTTTACAAATGCCATGCACAATTTTTTTATTTTTTGCTGGATTATGTAATAATTTTCAAGTAGTGAAATATCATTCCTCAATTTGTTTTAACAAAGTGATGGTATAGATATGAAATACTTGCAGCCTTAGTACACATTATTGAAATAGGTTTACCCATAATTTTTTCTTTAGTTAATTTTTTTCTGATTTTCATACAATATATTTAACTGCATTTAGATAGCCTCCCTTATTTCCCTACCTTCACTTTCCCTTACTACCCTCCACATAAATTTAATGTCCTATTATGTGTGTGTGTGTATATATATATATATATATATATATATATATATGCCTATAAAGTCTAATTTGTGCGAACAAAGATCCTTCTATGTGGCTTCAACCTATCAAAAATCATACCTTTGAAAGAGACTGATTCTCTCCCTCCCAGAAGGCACTGGTTACCATTAGTTCCTCAAGTATGGTTGGGGTTACTTAGCCACTTCCTCATGTCTATAATGTGATTTTGTCTGGTTTGAGCTTGCATGGGACTGACTGATGCATGCTGGCACCATGGCTGTGAGTTCATATGAGTAAATGATGATCTGTCTAGAAAACTGTTTCCTTGTATACCCAATAAATTTGTCTAGACAATCAGTCAACAATAAGTCAAATCCCAATTTGTAGCATTTTCCAGTTTCTTTGCTAGTACTTCAAGTATACCTTTACATAGTATTTTCACTCAGCAGATAAAAAGAGGCATAAACAACCTCAGAAGCACAGATAAGTAGAACACAACACAGTAAAGTAATTAAGAAATAATCTTTAAATATTTATTACCTGTGTTTTGATTAGGATTTATTCTAAATCTGTATAATTCAAATTTCAATAATGGTCATGTTTAACACCTGGCTCATAGACATCTTGAAAACAAGAATTTGGCTCTCTGCCTGTAAGCTGCTCTGGCATGCCACATGGACAACCCAGCTTCCCAGCCTGGGTACTCTTCCCACTGAAAGCAGCTGTCCTTTCTCCCCTTTCATGTTTTGATAAAGTCCCACAAACTCTTGGAAAATGAGGCTTATAAAGCAGTAACCAAGTGCAGATGTGAGGAAGGGATCAGAGCTGTTCAGATGTGATGTGGAGAACCCACACGCTGATGAAGACTCAGCTGCAAAACCATCAAATAGAGAGCACAGACATTCCTCCTAGAAGTCGAAGAAACGAGAGGTTTCAATTACTTTATTCCTATTTAACTTGAACTTCACTCCTTCTAGAATGAATACAGCCTGGGAAATTTAGCTAGAGAGGACTTGTCACTTTGGGCTTAGCCTGTTCTCTGTGAACCTGCTTCTACTTGCAAAATCTGCCTTCTACTTTGTTCTGTTCACCGTATTGGCTATGCTCCATTATTTCCTTTCTCCATGCAAACTTACGTGCTTCCCCCTTTTTTATACTCAGGTTCTGGACTTTGATAGGCAAGATCAAAGGGGGAGGCACTAAAGACATTACCATAGAAACTCTCTGAAGTGATTCTTCCTAGAAAAAGTGGCTCATTACCATTTCACTCACCTATCAAATTATCAAAGAACTTTGAAATATATTTTATGAAAGGATACTTTAGGTTTTGAGTGTTTTTATAATAGCGTGAATTCTATTATCACCTATGTAGAGTGTAGACCAAAAATGACCAACTGATCATATGTTTCCTAACTTAGTTTTAAGCATAAACTTTTAATAGGCCTTAATTGGTTGTTTGAAAGTTCTGCCATTAACTCCACATGCCATTTCAAAACTATTTTCTCAGCACTGTCTCAGGGAAGTGATGAGCACACCAAGGCTACCACCATTGTTCCCAAAAAGTGTTAGCCATGTTCCCAGCATAACAGACACCAGACTCTAAGATATATTCAACAAAACTTGGCATGCTGTTACTGGGGAAATTTATTTTACTTTGCATTGCTTTAAGGTGAAAGCCATATTTATTGTCAGAGCTCCTAATCAGTGCATTAAAAGTCAAAACTCCAATGACATATTTATAGTCAGAGGAACCCTGAGAGACATACTAAAACAGTCAGCTATTTACATATAGATGGGTTGTATGTTTTTATTTTAAAAAGCATCCTCTCAAGTTAAAGAAAATTAGCATTTATTTACTGACAGTGAAAGCAAAGTTTCATACATTTCTGTTTTGTCTTTGCACCATCTTTTGAGTAGAGCTGATGCTGGACTGGGGAAATAAAATATGCTTGAGTTAAATAGGTCAATATGCCCCCCCCAAAAAAAAGTTTTCAGTTAAATCATATGAGATGTGTAGCTTACTTACCAGAGATATTGGTCAGCTGATATGGAGGCATATTTCTTTTATTATGTAGATATAATGATAGTTTTATTTTTGCACGGTTTTACTTTAAATTGATCTTGTTCTGCTGTGTAATATAATTCTTAATTGGTTAATTTCCTTTGCCTTTATTTCAATACTCTGTTTCATCCTATGAAGCTTAGAAAAAGGTTAGAGAAATTGAAGTCATGACTAATAATGAGACTTTATCATAGGAGTGGTGTGGAAATAAGGCTGCATTAGACAAGGCTGGGCACTGACCTACATGTGGAGAACAGCACAATGGGCTTGCTATTACCTAACATGGACGGGTGGGTGGGGACAACTATGTGCGCACCTGCAGGTCAAGCAGAAGTATTTGGTGATATAAGAACCCAAGGCTGGGTTCATGAGTGTGCACCTCACAGAAAAGACTGGGCTCAATCTCTAGAATTAAGGATCATGGGAAACATTGGTACTTAAAGCCCTGGAATAGAACATGGTGGAAGAGATTGTAAAAGACAACTAAGAATAGTAGTTAGAACAGGGCTCATTGTAGGCCGAGCAGAAAACAAGGACCCAACACTGGATCCAGAAAAAGTAGCTAGAAAAATCAAAGTCAAAATCGAGCAGGTATTTCAAGGGCTGGGGGGATGGTAAAAGGGCTGTGCAAGTTTGAGGACAGGAGTTCAAATCCCCAGCATCACACAAATTCCTGGTGAGCTTGGTGGCCTGCCTTGAATTCCAGCACATGGGAAGGGGAGATAGAGGATCCATGGGTTGATATGGCCAGGTAGGATAGCAGAATCAGAGTTCTAAGTTCAAGTGAGAGACTTGCTTAATATGTAAATGGAGAGTAATGGAGGAAGGTGCTCAGTGTTCAACTCTGCCCTTTACATACAGAGCACACATGTGCATGTGCCCCTGGACATACATGTGCACCCACACTACACATAGACTAAAAGAAAACCAAAATATCACCTTTCATCCCAGCACTGTGGTAGCAGAGGCAGGCTAATCTCTGTGAGATCAAGGCCAGCCTGGTCTACATAAGGAGTTCCAGGCCAGCTGCGGTTACAGGGAGACCCTGTTTAAAAAAAAATCAGTATCAATAAAAATAAACAAAACAAAAGCTAGAGTTATAGCCACTAGTAATAATAAAGCTAAATATTGAGAAGTATATAATTGTATCCTTTGATTATTTTTCTGTGAGATTGAGAGGGATTATCATTTTAGTATGTCCACATATTTTATAAAATATAAATATTACCTAAAGAGTTGTAGGCAGTTGATGGCTTGTACAGGGAAGGGATTCACAAGGTCTCACTCCACCCTGAGGGGCTACTGCCAGTTAATGGTTGCTGATGAATGGGAGATATTTTCTTCAGTATTATAACACATATATATATATATATATATTAGCAATATCATAGTGAAACCTATTAATATATATTATATAATATATATTAAAACTATCCGTATCCATACATATATATATCCATATCTATATTGATAGATAGATACAGATATATATATCCATAGATATATATACACATATATATACACATAGATAGAGATATATATACAGATATATAGATAGATAGATAGATAGATAGATAGATAGATAGATACAGATATATATAAAATCTAAAGCTATCCATATATATATATGGATAGTTTTAGATTTTGTCCTGGAAAACCAGGTAGGCAAACACCATGACCAAAATGAAAAAGAGTTTTTGTTTGGTTGGCTTTGTTGTTGTTGTTGTTTTTGAGACAGGCTATTACTATGTAACCTGACTGTCCTTAAACTCATTATGTAGATTAGGCTGGCCTTGATCATAGAGATATTTGACTTCCTCTGCCAGTGGCATTCTGGGATCAAAGATATGCACCACCACACCCATCTTTGAAAAGTATTTTTTATCGCATTTCATGATGTAGCAACAGAGATACTTTATTTTATGGGAATTATCACTAATTTTATTAAGCATTTACTAAAATGCTAAGCTAAGTCTTATAACTTAGCTTTATCTTTAATACAGTTCCAGGGCATTTTGTTTTGATTAAAATGTAAGAGAAACCTCTGATAGTAAAAAAACTGAGAGGAGTTTTACAAGATGAATTATGTCTTCTAAAATGATATGTTGATGTCACAATCCTGGTACCCCCACAGTATGATTTGGAAATGAGCTCTTTATAAAAATAATTAAATTACAATGAGTCATTAAGGTATATCCTAATCCAGCATGGCTGGTAGCTCTGGGAAAGGGAACTTTGGACAGAAAGACATGCAAACAGAGGGAGGTGAAGGAAAGACCCACAGAGTGTGTTAGTGGAGGATGGGAAGGGAGTGAGAGGTCACAGGCCAACACAAGCCAGAGATCCCAGGTAAATGACAAGCCAGGAAGAGGCAAGGAAGCCTGCCTTACATACCTTGGAGGGAGCTTCAATTTGCTGAACCCTTTATCTTGCCTTTTGTCCCGTCAGACAGTAAGTTTGTTTTTTAAAATGTTCCAATTATGATAGATAGGGCTTGAGGAATTTTATTAGATGGATCCTTCATGGAATTTGTTGGACCTGAAAAATCAGAGTCACTCTAGGGGCTAATGAGGAGCAACATAATTGCATTTTCTGAGGTTAGAAGAAATCAGAGAGAAAAGTCTTTGGACTTCCTTAAGACTGTCAAGGGGACAGACGTTTCATTTCTGAAGATAAACAAGGAGGCACTGGTCTCTTAGACTTGACTCAGCCGTACTTGCCAGGTTGACCCTTAGCTGTAAGAGTACAGTCACAAGTGTTCTCTTTTGGAGATTCAATGTCTATGAAACCATGGAGTCAATCCATGGCACTACTGGAGAGTGGCTGTTTCTCTTCCTGAATAAGTCATTCACTGAGACATGTGACATCAGTGTAGTGGAGGAGACTTACTATTCTTTCTCAGTGAAGGCTGGGTTAGGTTCACTCCCATGAGGATGAAACCCCAGACAGAAACTGCCGAGTGATGAGCCAGCACTGGTTTGTCAGCATGACAGGTTTGTTGTCATGATCTGTTTGGACATGCTTTTTCCATTTTAATTTCAAGAATCCTCAGGTCTCATACTGCATGGCTCAAAACTGGACTTGAAGTTAGTGCTTTTTATGTTTCTTCTCTAATGTAGATGAAGATGATTCTAAATCCTGTTTTTGAAGTTGAATGATGTTTTCATTTTTGCTCTACAAACTAAAATTTTAATTTTGTTATTGTTAATTTTACTTGTCAAGTAATAGTTTTACGTACCAGAGGAATGCAGTATTTTTAATATAGTTGAGAATAGAGACGGTTTCAAATAAGCTAATTAATATAAACACCTCACCAATACTTTTGGGGGGATCTAGATATTTAAATTGGCACTCTCAGCCATTTTGAAACAGTGTCTATCATTAACTACAGTCACTGTGTGGTCAATAGATCTCAAACCAGGCTCTTCATAGGTACCCTCCTGATTGTGATTAATTCCGTGTATTTTTCTGACAGGCAGTTATGAGAAAGCACTGATTCATGGTGCAAGCCTCCTGAGAAACATATTTCTACTGTAAGGTATTTCCTCTAAATCTCCAGTCACTTATTTCACTTTTTATTGCATCAATTACTTCATATTCTTTGCATTAAAATTCAGTATGTGATTCTTTTCTTCCTAAGTCTTTCCTTCAGCTTTCCTGTCCTGCCCATAGATGTTTTGAATTTATCTTCTATGAGATTGTCTACTTACTATTAATGAAATGGTATTTTCATCACATTGTGGGTTAAGCTCCTATTTACCTTAAATATCCCAGTCATATAGAATTACTTCTCACTTCCCACAGGTTGTATTCCAAGTTGTGGAGGGTCAAATCTCAGCATCCTATAAACAATCTGTATTCAGACTCTCCTGCTATTTCCCAAATGAATTTTAAGGTTACAGGGCCGAGAAAATAGAAATGAAAAAAGTTCACTGAAGTGGAAATATTTATGTAAACTTATGTTATTTTGTCTTGGTAAAGAGCTATTGATTTTAAAAATATATTCTCCAGTTTTAATCAATTCATTTTTATTCTAGTTACTTTCATGCAGATTTTTGTTTTGATTTTTCTCTTTAAGAAGAGAATCTTTGTGATAAATTTGGGGAAATAAAATATTTCTTATCCCCAGAATTTTGGCGATGCTTGCCATTAAGACACAGGCTCTTTGTCCACATCTTTCTCTTGTACAATATCCCTACGATGGATCAGCATGTGTTTGATGTATCCAGAAAAGATTTGAACAATTATCTGGATTATATCATAGGAAGAATTTTAAATAATTTAAATGCAATAAAATTTGAGTCAGCACTACTAAAGATTTTGGAACTGCATAAAAATCACATTGACATAAATATTGCATGGTTTCTCTGTAGAAATTTGGATGAACCTGAAAAATAATAAATCTACATAGGTTTGATTTCCAAGCATTTATTTTCATCAGGTGAAGTACATTTAGCTAAGGAAGGAGGATAACATGTGCCTAATGAAAGTCACAAATTAGAGATAAAATTTAAAGCTGGACATGGTGGCTCATACATATAATCTAAACACTAGGGAAGCCATGGCAAGAGGATCGCTCTGAGTTTAAGGACAACTTGAACTAAATAGCAATTTTCAGGCCAATGGGGAATGAGACCTTATTATTATCGAATTATACATATATATATGTATATATACATATATATATATGTATATATACATATATATATAGTGAGATTATAGAATTATAGAAAAAACTTTATTTAAAATACTCCATAAAGATAAAAACACTCCATAAAGAGAAAATTGAAAACAGACAAATCCAGAATATAAATATAAAATCAGAAGGCTTTGGAGGAAGGTGAGAGATACTAGAGGCATCTGCCTTCCCCTTATGCCATGGTACCAAATATTCAATGACTCAGTGACGAGGCTAGGGAGAATAGTGTTGACAACAGAAGACCAGCAAGCTAAAAGAATCCAAGAGATAGAAGCAGGCTGCACTCGATCCAGGTCCTTCAGTAGGTGTAGTTCACTATGTGTACTGTACAGAGGGTTCATGCACTGGGCCAACATCACTGCTTTTTCTGCTTGTTCTGCCTTTGATTTTAAGTTGAGACTTGATACTTATGTCAGTATTGAAACAATGTGTGATAAGAGGGCAAACGTGTTAATCATTTTGAAAATCAAACTAGCTAATGTTTAGGTTAGTATTTCAACAGTGGGAAGATTTAAAAGATCATAGACTCTTCATCTAATTGTCTATTTCAGTTTTCTTACAGTTCTTCTATACTACACTATAACTTAAATACAGGAGTTGTGAAAAAGCTCGTGCGTATTTTGATTGGGATTGCACTGAATCTGTATATTAATTTGGGTAATGGACATTTTTACTATATTAATTTTCCCAATCCATGAACATGGGAGGTCTTTCCATATTTTGATGTCATTTTCAATCTCCTTCTTCAGGGTTTTAAAATTTTTGTTGTAGAGGTCTTTGGTGTCTTTGGTTAGGTTTATTCCTAGGTATTTTAATTTTTTTGAGGCTATTGTAATTGGGAAGGTCTCCTTATATTCCTTCTCCAGTTGCTTATTGTTGGTGTAAAGAAAGTCTACTGGTTTTTCTAGGTTTATTTTGTATCCTGCCACTTTACTGAAACTTTTAATCATTTCTAAGAGTTTTCTGGTGGAGTTTTTAGCGTCCCTTAGGTAAACTATCATATCATCTGCAAAAAGGGATAATTTCACTTCCTCTTTTCTGATTAGTACTCCTTTAATTTCACTTTCTTATTTTATTGCCCTAGCAAGCATTTCAAGTGCTATATTGAAGAGGAGTGGTGATAGTGGAGAACCTTGTCGTGCTCCTGCCTTTAAGGGGAAGGCTTCCAACTTTTCTCCATTTATGTAGTTGATGGCCGGGTATGCAATAGACATTTCAAAATAAGCACTATAGAATAAATGTAGTTTAAAGCACTAGCACAGATTGGGGAAGTGATGCAGGGGAACTGGTATGGTGGGTGCTGTTGTTTTGGATTCAGTAAGAGAGCCACACTTTATTGATTTGGAGCAGAAACTGTTATCCATTGGAATGAGGACTGAGAATGAAGACTGCAGCATGTAGGGGTTGAGTTACTGATGAGGGTGGCTCCTGTTGAAATAATTAGATAGATGACTCCTGCTAAGGATTGCTATTTTGTCATTTTTTCCTTTTATCTTATTCAATTATCGTGAATTTCATGGGATATATTTTGATATAAGCAACATATTATTGTTGTCCTATACCCTATTTACACCCCTTTTATTAGCCCTGTAGAGTCACATTTCTGTCCCAAATGTCCTTCTGTATGGCTCCATTCACTGGAGCTCGGTCAGCTTACCCAGAGTTATATCCTTAAATGGGACTGATTCTCCCCTCTCCACCAGCCATGGTTTCTAATAGTTCTTCAGGTAAGTTTGGTGTTTCTTACCTATTTCCCCTTGTATACTGGGGTTTTTGTCTGGCTTGAGATTACATGGTTCTTGTGAGTAACTGACCAGATGTCTTGAAAACTGTTTGCTTGTGGTCATCTACCACTTCTGGCTCTTACAATCTTTTACCCCTACTTCGACAATGGTCCCTTTTCTTTGGAGGCAGAAGTTTGATATAAGTGTCCTATTATGGGATAAGCTCTGTACAGTCTCTGCACATTGGCCAGTTCTGGGTCTCTGTGTTAATCACTATCTGCTGTATAAGGAGGCTTTTCTGGTGAGAGGAAAGAGATCCATTAATCTATGGGTATAATAGTAAGTCATTAGGAATCAGTGTAATACTATGTCTATTTAGGAGAATAATTTCTCTTTCATGGCCTGTGACCTGTCTAGCCTCAGATTCTTAAGCCTGTGTTAGTGTCTGCTATGGGCTCCATCTTATGAAGTAGATCTTAAACCCAATTAGAAAGTGAGTGCTACTCTTCTATTATCAGTGCCACTATTATACCAGTGGGCATATCTCGTCAAGTCAAGCCAGTTGTAGCTAGTAGGATTCATAGTTCCTATTTGATAAAAATAATTGCAAGGAAGCTGGATGTGGTGGTATATGACTTTAATTCCAGCACTTGGGAGGCAGAGGCAGACAGATATCTGTGAGATCAATGCCAGCCTGGTCTACAAGTGATTTCAAGACTAGCTGGGGCTTTAGGGTGACTCCATCTCAAACCACCCCCAAACCAAAAACAAACAAACAAAAAATTATGAGGGCTATTTTTTTAGAATGTTTCACATGACTAATGGTATCTGAATCATTAAATGGAAGTAAATAGTGGGTTGCTTCACTCTCCTTCTCTCCATAGGTCTTTGTATTCTGAGAGCTTCAGGCAGACATTCAGTTTCTTTGTTAACATGTTAGCATTAGGATTAGCAGAATGAGATTGTAGTAATCATGTTCAAAGAAGAGATGCAAGCTCAACACAGGTGGTCCTAACTCATAAATAAACTGCTGACAGTTTCACTCTTTCCAGGCAATAAGTGATATGAATATATTTTATTATTGATTTATATGTATTTCAAATACTTGCAACTAGGAAGCCATATGCTAAGCAACCTGATTAGTTAATTAAGATACAAAGAATTTTATTCTATTCTTGAGTTGTTTTCTTTAACAATAAGTAGCTATGAAATATCTTAATTAAAATGTTGGGAAATATAAAATTATCATTAGTGACACACATACACACACAAACACAAACACAAACACAAACACACACACAAACACTCTTGAGATAAACTCTTAATGTGTATCACAGCCTGGCTTCAAGGTTGTGATATTTCCACTTCCATTGACTCTTGAGTACTGGGATTGGAGATGTACAGTTACCACACTCAGCTCCTAAAATACAAATTATTGGTTCAAGGGGATCTATAAAATTTTAGCCTATGAAAAGAAACAAATTTTAATTTGAGAAATCCTCAAGAAATAATTTAAGAACTATTTTAGTTCCAATATAGACTTATAGGTGCTCTTTCAACACTAAAAATTCTGTCCTAACTATTCTTGAGAATGGTAATTTTGCATCAATTTCTATTCTCTCTGCTATATATTTTCCTTTTGGTTGAATGGTGAACAGCAATTTGAGGCAACCGTGGCTGGGGCCAGCTTTACCTACTGGGGAGAGTTAATTAGGTTTTCAGATATTTTCTAAGCCAAATGTTAAATACAGTTTCATTAAAAATTAACTATATAAACTTACAATTAAATTATTTAAAAAGAACAGTAATACATATTCAAAAGTCAATATATTTACCATCCAGTGTTATTTTACATTGATAGTACTGCTTGACAGGTATTCTATATAGGAATGTGAAATGTATTGAACATTTTCAAGTTTTTCATCTAATGACATATTATCAGCAAAAGTTCTATCACGGCAAAAGTATTTTCATCATGGACTATTCAAATGTCACAAAATAGGCCCTCCTCCTGCCTTCTGGAGACAGTTATTAAACATTTACTAACACACACCAGGCAAAGTCTTTCATCAGAAAGCCAGTTTTCTTTGTATGAATAGGAACTGATAACTAAGTCCTTAATCAATTCTGCACATAAGTAATTAGTACACTAACTAATTAATGTATAGAAAGCATTTCGTATAACATAAATATTATCACTTATTTGTTTGAGTGAATCTTTAAAATTATTCAAATATAATATACAAGCTTTTTAAAAAAAAAGTTCACTATTTTTTCTGCTAGTCACTTTTGAATCTCTCTGAAGCCTTCACACATTTTGCAGTTAATTGATTTTTGAGTAAGTGATCCAGAATTGATAAAGTCTCCCAAATTTCACTCTTAGGCAACTGATTAAAATAAGAATCTTTCCCTATGAGAGAGTCATTTCTGTTTACTAACTATTGACTAGTATGCAGGAAGAGGGACTAACTTCAAAACCCAGGAGGGACTAACTTTAAAACCCAGTGACCTGCCTGAATTATTGGTCTTAATTAACTCTTCCCACAAGGATATCAAATAATCAACATCAAAAGGATTCAAATGTCCTCTTACACCCACATCTGACCCTCCAGGCAGGAATGAATTGTTATTTCCCATTGTCACCACAATAAACTGGTAACTATTCAGACAAAGGAAGATACAAGAAGGTGATTTATTTGAGAGCATATTTATGATGTAATTTTTATCATCTAAAATTTTTGGAAAAGTAATCATTACTACAAAATGGACCAAAATCTAATTATACATCATATTTACTTCCTTATTCTTTTTTTTTATTACTTCCTTATTCTTAAAACTGTCTTCATGAGGCATGTACTAACTATAGCTTCATTTGCAAGGAGAAAACTGAAATGTGAAGAAATTAAGGAACATATTGAGGTGAGATGCCTCTCATTTGTACATTTCTGATGCCTTAACTGTGCCATGCTTTAGCCTGTAGCATTAACTCAGAAATTTGGGTAAGAGAACTGTATGTGTGATATATGACGATTGCTTTAAAAGAAATGACCTTCTGCCAAATATGTTCCAAAGGGTAATTGTTGGAGGAAGTCATTTCCTTACATGAAAGTGACTTTTAAAGTGTGAGCCAGGGCTGGAGAGATGGCTCAGTGGTTCATAACACCTGCTGATTTTGCAGAGGACTCAGGTTCAATTCCCAGCACATGGCGAATAAAAACTGTCAACAACTCCAGTTCCAGATGATCTTCTGACTTGCACAGGTATTGCATGACATGGGTCCACTTACATACATGCAGACAATGAACTCATACGCATCAAATAAAAATAATAAATAAAATAAAGTGTAATGCAGGTCACGTGAGTCATGAGTAGGGACAGTGGATCTCTTGAACACCAATTTTGTTTTGTTTGTCTTTTCTTTCAGCAGAAAGTAGCTTTTTCTCATTAGTAATACCTATTTTTAAGGTCCCTCAGGAGGTGCCCTATTGCATTTTGAAATGAAAAAAACATGAAATGGAAACTTTGAACAGATCATGGATTCTGAACATTTAGCATGCTCCATTTTCTCCAACAGATGAACCACTCCTGGCAGGCTTCCTCGCTGCCCAATATAACCCACAAATCCCATTGGAACCTGCACTCAACATGTCTTCCTTCTTCTGAAGTTTCAGTCCCTAATCCTTTTTACTTTCTGACAAGAAACTTTCCCTTGGCCTTGGAGTGCTAGATTGCTAAAGATCTGAATGTCGTAACCACAACATTGAAAGAGTTTCTTAAATGCAGGCCTATTAGAGAGAAGCATTAGATGAAGACTTGGAACCATTAAGGGTCCGCCAAGTGCCCCTAACAGTCTTTTCATCACACAGAGAGCTGTGGTTGGAAGTGTGCAGATAGAGCCGTCCTTAGGGATGCTTCACACGTGAGCCCTATTGAGGCATTTCACAAGAAGGAGACTTAATGTTTTATAACATTTCACAGACCCTACATCATATGGAAGAACCCTGGTCATATATTATTCATTTCCTTGGGTAGATCAGAAATGTGTTTATAGACTTTTTTATTTACTTATTATTTTTATGTGTATGAGTGTACTGTGCATGTAGGTTGGTGCACCCATGTCATGCAATGCCGTGGAGGAGAGAAGAGGGTGTCAGATTCCCCTGAAACTGGAGTTAAAGGTGGTTCTTAGACACCATGTGGGTGCTGGGAATCGAACCTGGGTCCTCTGCAAGAGCAATCGGCACTCTTAACCGCTAAGCCATCTCTCCAGCCCCATAGACATTTTTTAACTCCTTCATTAGCAATGATACTTTGGTTAGAGGGCAGAAGGTTGGGGGACTGAAATAAAGATATGATTCAGTATTTTCATTTTTCTGTCAGGTCCACACAAAATATAAACAATATTGATTTCTCAGTGTATATTTCCTATTTCTTCATTTAAGTCAAAACTATCTTGGTATCAGAAGGAAATCTGTATGAATTTTATTTCAAAATATTTATTTTCTATATCACTGTATTTAGGAAGTACTATCATTTTCCTATGTGGAAGGCTGTGCCAAGGCCAAAGAGATAATTTAAGTATATTTTCAGACACATAAACTTTATACTCTTAATTGCTACATGAAAAACTGATTATAAAATGCTGTCATTTTATCACTGAATGCTTTCAAATGGTTTTAAGAAAGTGGCACAATTGCTCTTTTATAAATAATTTTACTTCTTTGGGTTTTTTTTTTTACATTTTTTTAATTAGGAGGTAATCTGAAATTTGTATTTGGATTGACTCACTTGCTGTGCATATTATTTCGGCGACTTGAAAGGAAAACAGGGATTTAAGAGACCTCTCCAAAACAACAGCTCCCAAAGAGAGAGGTCATTCCTGTCAATGGATTTTTCATATGCTACCCTGGGGCATCTATCAGGGCCACTGAGCCTCTGTTATAAGGTAGCTGCATTTGAACTCTTTTTTTATTTTATATTAATATATTGAAAGAAGCTTCTATTAGTAGATTTTCATATGCACCTTTCAAAAAGCCTTCACTGTTAGTTTTCTATCCCTTCTCTCTTCTGCCCTTTGCTTTCATTCTCTGCCCCATTAAACCTGTTTTGTTACTCCTCTTTCCCATTTGTATCACTGCATTCTATCCCCTCTCCCATGAAACACACCCTGTGGCACCATCTTAGTTTTCTGCTGTGGCACCATCTTAGTTTTCTGATCTCTAAGGATTTTACAGCTGAAATATACCTATCCAAAGATCAAAAGCTAGCATTCATTTATGAGTTAGAACATGTAATTTTGCCTGGACACCACAAGGTAGTTGCACATCTGAACCCATAGCGCTTATGATATCGTGCATAAGGCCTGTGCAAATCCAATCTGAAACAGTCCCAGCATGGATGGAGGAGGTGGGCAGGAAGACCCTGTCTAGCTGAGGATCTCTTTGTGAGTGACAGAAGCTGGGATGGGGGAAGTCAGTTTTCCTGCCTTGTGTGACACCTGGTAGGTGGATCAGACTCCAATGGATAGACACACATCTAAGAGTTCTTGGGAAACACAGATTAGAAAAATTTAAAGACAAATAAGAATAGAGGTCATGAAACCAAAGGGGTTGAAAAGTGGGGTTGGAGAGAAGAAAAGGGTCTGATTATGATCAAAATCAATATGAAGAAAAGAAAGTCACTATTTAAAAACAGAAAGCAATAACAACAAAAAGCAAGCATAAGAATATACACCGGGGCTGGACGTGGTGGCACACGCCTTTAATCCCAGCACTCAGAAGGCAGAGGTAGACGGATCTCTGTGAGTTCAAGGCCAGCCTGGTCTACAGAGTGAGTTCCAGGACAGCTGGGGTTACAGGGAGACCCTATCTCAAAAATAAGAAAAAAAAGAAAGAAAATGAATATACACTATAAAAAAAGACATCCTATTAAATAAAAACTGGGGGGGGGGAACAAAACAAAGAGGAAGACTCTGTCCTCTGGGCATAAGAATTACCCTGAGGGAGGTCAATGCTGTAGCTTGGATTTTCTCTAACTTGCCTAAGTGGAAGTCACCCCTGTGGGTTGGTAAAGAAGATATAACACTGGAACTCACGACCAGCAACCTCAGGGCTGCATTTAATGTGATATTGTTGTTTGCAAATTGGCATAATATAGCAGCAGAAATAGGTTGGTGAGGTTAGGACTAGGTTTTCTGGATGAACTCACTGTGAGTGAAAAGAGCATGCAGCAAATTAGAAAACATTTAAGAGGCTTCATCTGCAAACCTAAGAAGTACAACCACTGAGCATTTGTAGAAGTCTTAGAAGTCCATGGTATTTGGATCTCCTGTTTTCTATGCCACTTAAGCTTAGGAGGAAGGGTATTTGGGGCTAGATTAGATTGCATAATCATAAGTAAACTCCAATATGAATAATGATAATATTTTATACTAGATATAAAGATCTTAATAAATGAAATGAACCACAGACAAAAGAAATGTCAGCAATATAATGTATTAAGTAATAAATATTGGACTGTAAATTTAGTGGCATGCTTACAGCTATTCAGACTGTACTAGGGAATGTCGTGGTTTTGTATTATTTACAGTGAAATATTTTACAAAATATGCAGTCAAAAATCTGACAAGTTATTTGGAGATACTTGTGTTTGCAATGGAAAATGAAATACAGTAGGGCTAATGGTGATTTATTAGTATCACAAGCATTGTTATCAGAATATTAAAGAAAGCAGCCTCTTCTATCCTCTTTTAATCCCCGTTTCTTCATCTTTGGAATCCCTGCCCCACTTTTGAGTTCTCACCCAATCTAGCTACTAAGCCAGTTGTGAGACAACTGAGATGTGTCTATTATCTTCCATTCTTCAGTTGGTTTCTGTTAAGACTGTAAAACATACACTTAAATCCTTTTCTTAAAAGCTGGAAGAATGAATATAAAAATCTCACAAGGTGGTTTACTCCAGGAACCTGCACCTTGCAAAGGTGATTGCCTTCTCACTCTGAAAACAAGGTTTCCAAACTTTCTTAGCAGTTTCCAGGGGTTGACAGCTGATGATTAGTGAATCTCCCCTGTGCTATTGGGCTATGTGGATAGATAGTGGGGTATTGTTGAAGCTGAGTTGGCTTTCTGTATCAGTCTCTTCTAGCTGAGAAGGATGCAGAAACACACATTTCTAGGCTAGTTTTCATTACATTGCATTTTTGTCATGATGCTGCCTGCTGCAGCTTGATGTGTCCCCTTGTCTATTGAAATGATGGGGTGAGTTAGTGCGGAGGCCAAGCCTGTTGACAGCAGCCTGCCTATTTCACCATGATTCTCTCTTCTCAGCTCTATTTTCTTGAGTTTCAAGACTTTCAGAGGCCACCTGGACCAGTGTTTTATGATCTGGCCTTTTCTACCCATATGGCTGAGAAAAGAGTCATAAGAAGGTACAGCCACTTCCTAGAAATTGGAGGTAAGTGGCATCAGAAAGACACAGCTTGCATGTATCAGAAGAAGCAGTTGTATAAAAGGTGTCATAAAAGTTTGACACTAATTTATGTACATAAGTAATCAACTATTAATTGTCTACTTCGTACATAATTAAAAAAAACTGCTACCTGAGGCTCGAGAGTTGATGCCCGCATAATTTCAGGATTCCATTTGGTTTTGTCTCCATGGAAAATCCATTGTGATGACTACTTTGTAATTATCATTTTCCAGGAAATGGCAGGAGTGAGCAAATTCTATAAACATGGCTGTTTGAACAGAGGTGTTTTGATGCTTGTGGAAGAAGACTTTGAAAATTATTTCTCTTGTGATCTGAAGAATAAAATAGAATGAAGCTACGTGTCTGTAGAAAAGTGGAAGCAGGCATTATTGGCAGCAAACAAATACCTTTTGTAAGATGCAGTAAACATTTACAGACACACAGTTACGATTTGTAAGGCAAGCATTCTGATATTTACATATTCCTAAGGTAAATGCGAAATACATAATTGTATTTGATTATATGAAATTAAATGTGCTTTGTATTTTTTATTTGTGCATTTGAACTAGTTCCTTTTTATCACAAGTTCTTATAGCTCAGCGGGACTGTCTTGGAAGCGCTGCTTGGCACATTCACTCTGGCTGTGCCTGTTTCAGTGCTCTTGTGAGGTGGAGATTCTGTCATCAAGTGACTTAGGACTTCTGCATCAGTGGAACTTTGAAATAATTCAACTTTTAACATTAGACATGCCCTCCCACTTTGTGATGAGATTTAACATATGTGAATGGTAGTAAATTCAAGTAGAAGGTAGACCTTCTGTAGCCTGGGGATGAACTCTTGGGATACCAGATGTCCTGTAAGGCTGATTTGAATTGAGTACATGTCATCAGAGGAAGCTGTCTCTTTTGTATTCTTTGTCTTCTTCTCACTTCTACTTTCCTTGGTCCATTCCTTCTCTGCTCACTCTTCTCTCACTTTTCTCAGCATCTCTGCAAGCATCCTCTGACTTCCTTAAAGGGGAACAGGGCCAGGGACCAGGACTCCATCCATGACCATATTCTGTAAGAAACTGAGGCTCAGAGATCAAAGAAAAGAATTAAAATTTTATCAGAGCTCAAAGAAAAGAATTAAAATTTTATGTTTGAGGGACGTACAAATAACTCAGTAGCTAAAAGAGTTTTCTGATCCTCCAGAATACTTGAATTCAGTTCCCAGCACTCATGTTGGGCAGTTCACAACTGCCTATAATTCTAGTTCCATGGGATCAAGCTTCCTCTTCTGGTATCTCTAAGTACCTATACTCATGTATACATAGAGACATGCACATGTGCACATGTGCTGGAGAAATGTGTCAGTGTTTGATTAGCATTTGCTGCTCTTGCATAGGACCTGGGTTTAGTTCCCAGCACCCATATCTGATGGAGGGCTAAGGCCTTCTTATGGCCTCCAAGGGCACTGGCACCATGTAATGCACATGCATACATTCTGGCACAGACACAGATGCATAACATAAAAAAATCTTTATTTTATTTTATTTATTTTTTATGTGTATGAATATACTGTCTGCATGCAGCTTTGTGCACCAATGTCATGTAATGCTTCAGAGGTCAGAATAAGGTGTTGGATTCCCCTGGAACTGCAGTTAAAGACGGTTCTCAGCTGCCACGTGGGTGGCGGGTCCTCTGCAAGAGCAGCCAGCACTCTTAACCGCTAGACCATCTCTCCAGCCCCCCCGCAAATCTTTAAACTATAGAAAGAGTACTTACTATTCAAGCATAAAGACTGGAGATTGGAACCCAGCACCTATGAAATAAGCAGGCATGGCTTGGCATGCCTGTAACCCCAGCAATGAATGGAGCTGAGACAGGAGGATGAGTGGGGTTTGTTGACTGCCAGCCTAACCACAAAATGTGAGCTCCTGGTTCAGTGAGAGACACTGCCTCAAAGAGATAGGTAGAAAGTGTTAGAAGAAGACACCAAACACCCTCCTTTGGCGCTGTGCAGGACTCAAACTCAAGTGTATTTGTTACTTTTCTGTTGCTATGATAAAACAGCACAACCAAGACAAAATATAAAAGGGTTTCTTTTGGTTTATTGTTCTAGAACTAAACAAATTAAACGAACAACCAAAAATAGACCCCAGCACTCTGCACAGTGACCCAAGTCTCTAAAACACACTTTGTGTAGCAGTTTCAGCTGCTTTCACATGAGGGCTTTGGTGCTCTGCCTCCTGAAACACAGGCTATCCTGGTGATACAGGAAACAATATTAGTCACTTAAGAGAATTCACCAAGTATCTTCAACAACTGCTAGGTATGAATCGGAGGGTTGTGAATCAAGGTACTGAATGTGTAAGCACTTAAAAACACATCCAGCAATATGAATTTATTGAATTTTAATGAAAAATTCAATCGGTTAGCTATTCATTTTAGGCATTTGTGTAATTGTATATTATACAACTATAGGGTACATAGTGTTAACTCTTTTTCACAGGAAAAAGGGAGAAATAGCAAAATTTAGTATCTTCTCTTGTACAAGAGAAGGTAAACAGAGCTGGAGTTTCAACTAGACCTTGTAAATAGTAGGTTCTTTTGCAGAAACGCTGGTTCGCTTATGTGGTCTAGTTGGGTGAACTGTGAAAGTAGGATGTTAGAAATCAGAGGCCGGTCTCACTGAAACTTGCCTAAACTACAATCCTTATTAATAGGTAATATGACATATCTTAACATTTTGAATAATAGCTATTACATTTATGGAGCATAAGTCTTCTCTGTTCACCAGAATTGACCCTATGTAATATCTGCCAACACTGGCCCAGCAGTCAAAGCCCCTTCTTCACTGTCTCTGAGTTGGAAATGATGTGAAACGTGTGTATTTTCTGTAATTCTGGGATCTAGAAGAACACCATTGAGCAAAACTGTGACTGTGTTGAATAAGTCTAGCTTGGGACTTTCTTAACATTTCACGGCAGAACTTTCTACCAGCAGCACTCTGGCCTGCCTTGGCATTTCTGTTTCAAAGACCGTTGTTTAACTCCAAACAGTACCAAACTACTAACTCTCTAATACTTCTTTGTAACATAATGCTTTGGTAAACTGAAACACCTTCTTCATGAAATTCTCTCTTGGTTGTTTGGTTTCTCACATTTCAATTCAAATTGGTTTTGAGAAAGTATAGATGATCTGTCTTTAGACAAGAGCTGAGTTCTTATTCTACTACATTGCTGGGCATAGAATCCCAAGTATCTTCACCTGTATTTTTTTATGGCAGCCAGTAGTCAGTTCTAGCTAAGGCATGCTGTATGGTGAATTTATAGGGCCGTTAAAAGTAGTTTGAGAATCTGCAGTTTCTCTCCCCACATATGTAGAATTTATGTCAAATTCTGAAGATTCTGTCACTGGTCAAGCTACCATGGATCTCCCTTAAGTTATGTGATTATTACCATGGTCATAAACTATCAAGTACATGCAATTGTAAATTACTTCAGGTCAGCAACTCTGACTTAGGTGACATTTGATGACACTCATCAACTGGCAACACCTCCTCTGATGAACAACCCTGGCATGCAGAATGTTTAATTCTCATCAGATTTAAGTTTTCACAAGAAGTTATAAAAACAAAGGAAAATTTGGGGCAAAATAAGATCATCTATCTTCTGAAACCTTCCATGTATTTCACATAAACTAAAGTGAGTGCTTTATGTGACAGCAGGTGCAGTGAAAGCAAATGTTAATCTTGGAGGCCTGGATGCTCTTGCTCCACTAGTTTCTTATCCAAACCTCACAGCTTTAACTCTGAGAACATATTGCTATAAAAATGCTGTAATATTGGAACGGATGGTAACTGAAGTTTATGAGGACCTGAGAATTAATTTATTCCTCCTATTTATTTGAAAAAAAATTGTAGAGAGATTAAAAAATCTTTTAAGCATATGATTAATATTTTTATATATTACTCATTAAAACACATATACCTCATGTGTAGTTATATCTTAAAATATAGAATATTCTTTCTGAAAAGTATTGGAGAGGAGTCATAAGATACTTCCATGTCAGTTTTAAAAGTACAGGAATTATTTATTCAAGTGCATCTATTTTTTCAAAGATAGAAGTATAATCTGTGCCTGACTGTAACCAAACCTTTTGATAAGATAGCTCATAAAAACTAGATAGGACCATGAATAAGATTTTACTACAGTAAGCTCTGTAATTTATTTATGCTTAATATTGTCTGTGGGCCCAAGATTTATGGGAGGCCCAGAAATTAGATGTTTTAAGGGAAATAGGGTAGTCATGTTTTCACGTCTTGGAGAAAGTATCAATGTATACCTAATTGCTGAGTGCATACATCAGCCCCAACTCTGAAATGGCAGTGGTAGGAGGTCTACAAGGAAGTACGAACTGAGGACTTCAAGCTTAATGCTTACTTACAGCTAGTGTCCATGTAATTAAAGATGCCAGGTGTTGACATGCCACTGTTAACTTAGGATTATTTTCCTTTTAAAGTTTGTTAAAATGATGCGTTACAACATCCAGTGCAATCATTTTCTCCCAAGAAGAAAAATTTGCCATGAATTTAAGGCCAGTTTGGACTATATAATGAGTTCCAGGCCAGTATGAGATATAGAGTGAGAGCCTGTTTCAAAAAAAAAATTAGAGAATTCATTTTCCGTTCAAATGATTCTTCAAAGACTTCCTTTGTTACCCCAAAACACTGACTCTTCTGCTTTTTTCTCCACAAGTACTTACTGAAAGACCCTGAAGATCTGTGTGAGTCAAAGAGAGGATCTGGCCCCACTGTGGTTAGAGGTAGGCTTGTTAGATGGCGCACTTCTAGTGTAGCAGGTTAAGAGATTTGCTTATATGCAGGCCATAGCTCTGGTGGTTAAACTATAGGGAAAGTCTGCCTGCCCTCCAGCCAACCTGAGGGGAACCACAGACTCATAGTGTTTAACCTGGGCATGGTGGTTATAAATGTTCATTTCACGAGTAGAAGTGGGCTCTGGGTTTATTCATTCGACTGCTTACTTTTTGGATTCCAACAGCACATTGTGAAAATTTGTTGTTAAAGTCAGAGTGGTTTTGTACATTTCTGTGCACTGAAGGCATGTGGACCTGTGTGTTGACATGATGCTTATCACAGTGATGATATCCACAGATGACAGGCGTGAGATGCTGCTGACACTCAGGTTTCTATTGCACAAAGAAGCCATGTTCCTCCAGTGAATGGGAATTCCTACACAATGAGAGTTTCCTATTTAAATACCACATGGCATCCCACTGAGTAACAGGGTGCCTTTGTCTAGATTCATTGTAAGTTTACAAACTGACTGAGACACTATTACATTATCAAGCAATTAGCTATCTTGTTGGACTTACAACAAGTAAAAAAGAATTCCTTATAGATATCCAAAAGCTCAGAAATTCTGTTACTGTCTATCCACACCATCTTTTTCCTCCAAAGGAACCTAGACCTATCAGCTTCCGGTCACACATTACTCATGCAGCCCATCCACTGGGCTTCTACATTGTGGCCACTTCCCTCAGATCCAGGCTGTCTTTGTCATTGCTGATGTGGAACAAGATCCAGTCTCCAGTTATGCCCTGCTTATGAAGGCCAGAGCCTTAGTATCACTGGCTACTGCTATTTCTATGAATGTAATCTAAGATTCTAAAATTGTATCAGCTTATTAATTCAACTCCAAATCTACACACAAATTATTGATTGTGTAAGCTTTCATTATTCCGTACATAGAAACTGTAAACATTTTTCATTAAAGGCCTTTGTAGTAAACACTTCAGGCTTCACTGTTTCATTTGTCTGTTTCAGGCATTCAACACTATTCTTTGTGTTGTGTTGGGTATGGTATATGTACATGTGGAGGAGCTTGCCTGTGCACACAAGTGTGGGGGCTAGCAGTGGAGATGTCTTCTATTGTTCCCCCTAATTTTATGAGTCACAGTTCTTTACTGAATTTAGAGGTCACTGTTCAGTTAGATTAACTGGCCAGAGAGTTCCAGGAATCCATCTGTCCCTGCCTTCCAATGCTGGGATTATGCGTGCTTGCCACAATGCTCGTCTACTTTTTCATTATGGATGCTGGAAGTCTTAACTCAAGTCTTCAGGCCTGCACAGCAGGCACTTAACCCACTGAGCTGTCTAACAAGCCTTCAACTCCATTCTTACTAGCATGAAAGTGGCCACACACAGTGCAAGAATGAATGGATGTGATTGTACTTAATGCAGCATTTATGTATAAATACAGGTGGTAGGATATATTTGGCTCAAGAATAATATTTTGTTACCTTAACTATATATGTAAAGCATTATTAGATTAAAACCAAAGTAATTGTTATTATGATTGTTCATAGTAGTTTGTTGATGTCAGCCAATCATTCCAACCAGCCCAAATGTCTTGAATTCTAATTATTCCACTTATGTTATCTAATAAAAACCAGACTCATTTTCAACTTTATGTCACCTAACATAAGAACGGAAAGATGCCTTAAAACGATGCTATACAGCATACCTATGTTTTTAGTTTGAATCAATGGTCTAATTTAACAAACATATTTGGTTTTAAGAACCAAATAGTTGTTGAAATAGCTTCAGACTCCTACTTTTCTTGGACAAGGTGCTTTATCATATGAATAGGGAAGAGAACGTACTTCTTGAAATTAAGATTGCTGTCTACGACAGGTCACTTCCTGCCACTCTGTTTATACCAGAACATCCAATACTAGTCATTTATGTAATTAGCTGTCTGCCCAATTACTTTTGTAAATTTTGAGAAAAGATGATAATTTTAGCCTTCCTCCATTTTCATTTTTCAAGGTATTTGCCCCAATACATTTGTCTGTGAGACTGTGTCATGGCTAAGTGAATATCTGAATGGTTCTGAGATCTTCTGCTGGCCCATTCATTGACACATTCTTGGGAAGGAAAGAGTGGGACATGTTGATCTTCACTAGTCCTCCCACATATATTCAAGGAGAATGAGTAAAACATTAATCAAAGAAGGTTATATCCAAGAATGATTTTGCAGAGTAGTCTTTTTTACCTTATATTCTTACTCTAAAAAGATGCCAACTAAACCTACAATTGATGAACTTGTATGATTCTTGAGTCCAATTTCCTTTTAACATATCACGGATAGTATTTAATGTTTAAGAACTCACAGTGGGTTTGATTCCATGCAGATGACCCCTGCAAGCCTAAACCACACAAAACCCCAGCATGCCATTGGGAAGTGGACAAAAAGTTCCACACGTAGCTGAGGAGCCATAGGCAATTTAGAGCTCTGGGAGAGAGAATCAGTTTTCTTTATGAGTGTGGTCCCGAGAAGGTGGACCTCACTCTAGTGGATGGCCATATACCCAAAAGAATATGGGCAGGACAAATTGGATGTGATGAGTTTATATAAAATGAGAATACAAAGGTGGGTGTTCAGGGTGGATCTGGAAGGAGGTTGAGGATGGAGTATGAATATGATCAAAATACAATGTTTGAAATTCTTTTTTTTTGTTTTTTTTTTTGTTTTTTTTGACACAGGGTCTCCCTGTAACCCCAGCTGGCCTGGAACTTGCTCTGTAGAGCAGGCTGGCCTTGAACTCAGAGATCCACCTGCCTCTGCCTCCCAAGTGCTGAGATCAAAGGCATGCACCACCACACCCAGCTAATGTTTGAAATTCTGAGAGAATTAATGAAAATATTAAAATAGAAGAAATTATGTAATTCTAATTATTTTCTCTTATTCTTCCCAAGTTATAAGATTATTCCTCTCATTGCCATAGACTTACTCAAAGGTATGTGCTTGTGTGTGTGTGTGTGTGTGAGAGAGAGAGAGAGAGAGAGAGAGAGAGAGAGAAGAGAGAGAGAGAGAGAGAGAGAGAGAGAGAGAGATTTGGAGTGGGATATGCAGGGGAATGAACTTAGGCCCTTGAACACAATGGCTAACTGTACTTATACTAAACTATCCCCCATGATTGCTTTGCTTTCTCTCTCTCTCTCCCCCTCTCTCTCTTTCCCCCTCCTTCCCTCCCTCCCTCTCTTTCCATACTAATCAGGTTCTCTTTCCTAGTTTAAAGATCAATTAATAATGAGCTAATAGAGTAAATCTAAGTACTATGAAACTTAATAAAGAGGTAGGAGATTTCTAAAAAAATTTTGTGGACATCAAAACCAGTGTCTCTTTCATGCAAGAGAAGTGCCCTAGTGCTCTACATTGGTGTTACACCTCCAGGTTGAAGATTATTTTAAAACATATTTAAAGGATTATTTAGTATAATTTACTAAATCATCATATTTATTATATTGTAGTTTTGTCATAAAATAGTATAGATGAGAAAATGTGCAAGCACACACACGACAATAAAAACCAATAAAGCAGTAATTCTAAAAGAAGTAATGAAATAGAGAATGAATGGGGAGTTATATGGGATCAGCTGGAGTGGGGAGGTGGAGGGGAGGAATAATGCCAATATAGTATTTAAGTATAAATTCTCAAAAAATTAAATTATAAAAAATCATTTTTAATTTATTTTTATTTAGTATTTTCTATGTGTATGAGTATACTGTCTGCATGTAGGTTTGTGCACCCATGTTATGCAATGCCTCAGAGGTCAGAAGAAGGTGTTGGATTCCCCTGGAACTGGAGTTAAAGACGGTTCTTAGCCACCATGTGGGTACTGGGAATCGAACCCGGGTCCTCTGCAAGAGCAGTCAGTGCTCTTAACCACTGAGCCATCTCTGCAGCCCCATAAAAAATAATTTAACTCTGTTTAATATTCAACTATTTCTATGCTTTACTGTCATTGGAAGTTAAATGGACACTTTCTTTTTTGAATCTTAGTTTTTATAGTACTCCATATTTTTACCACATAAGAGCCTATCCATATGAACTTCATGTTGTGTATTTTTTCTGATATATATTATTTGATTGTTAATAAATGAAAAAAATCATTGAGTTTTTGTGTGTTTCAAACAGAACATCTCAATCAATCTTAAACATCATTGTACCCCCTTTCTCAGTGACACCCTCTTGACACTCCACCCCAGGTCCCAGGATTCATGCAGTCCATCATTTGTGGTAAGGACTATCATGTCAAGTTAGTGTCCCCAGGCTGTAGGTTCATGTGAGCAAGGTATGAGGAGTTTGGTTTTCAGTGTGGCACATGGATAGTGTGGGACTTTATCTTGAAAGAAAGAGACCCTGCAAGCAGTGTCCCAGTGTGCATCAGGGAGTTTGACCAGTGAGCAGCAGTCATTCTGATATGAGGATGTGGATGGTAGAGCTCCGGGCTGAAACATGTACAAGATAAACAGAGAACAATAGCCACCCAAAGAGGAACAAAGAGTGGTTCTGCATGAGTGAAGTTCCATGAGAAAAAGCTACTGCCAGAGAGACAGGGACCAGGAAGTAAAAGGTCATGCTGCCCCAGAAGTCTTGGATTTGGGATGGAGCAGAGTCCTCCCTGAGCAGTGGCCAAGCAACTGGATCTGCTAAAGACCTTGCTGAAAAGTGGGATTCATTATATCTGAGAGCAAATGTTTCATACAAGAACAGAGGAATGAAGAATTAACCCACAAGACAAACATGGCTAATGATACCACCCTCCTGAGCTAATGATCGTGTTACTAGTTTAACTGGCTGCTGGAAAAAGGAACAGTATATTCCAGATTTTACAAAGTTCCCCACAACTCAGGCTATCTCTAATAAAATAAGGACTAATTATTAGCTACGTAAAGAACCAACAAAATAAAAATGAGATTTATAATATACATTGGCCAATACAATCAGTCTTGGAGAAGGTCAGGATCGAGAATTGACAGGCAAGGACCTTCAAAGCATCATAGTAAATATTTTCAGGGTTTAAGGAGAATCATAGTAATGGTGGATGAATTCATACAAGAATTCAGCAAAGAAATTGAGAACAAGAAAAAAGGAATTCTCTGAAAAATAAACATGATCTGTTAGAAATTAAAAAGTCCATTTATTGGGTTAGAATCAGAGAAAGCACTGGAAAGAGTCAGTGAATTAAAGAGAAAATAAAGAATGTACAACTTAATATTTAAAGTAGTCTAAAAATATAGACTCTACGTGCAGCACAATCCCATCAAATATTTTAAAATTAAGGAAAGCTAAAGTGCTCTTTCGGGGTACAAATTAATAAACCGGTCCTAAAATTTACACACAGCCTAAAAGACCCAGAATATCTGAAACAATTTTTGAAAGAACAGAGTTAAAGGATCTGCGCTACTTGGTCTTGCTACAGTGGTTACAGCAGGGTCACTGGTATAAGATGGACACAGTTTAGATGCAGCAGTAGAATCACTCATAGAGGTCTGTGAAGTTTTCACAAAAGTGCCTGGCAACTTAACAGAATAAAGAAACTCTTTTCAACAGATGATGCTGGAACACTGGATACACATGTGGAAAATGAGAATTTTCATGATTTTTTTCACTCTATTCACAATATAATTTGAAATGGAGCATAGACACAAATGTTAAAACTGAACTCATAGGTTTCTAGGAGAAAACATGGCAGAATAGCATTGTGACTTTTGAACAGGCAAAGCATGTAAAAATTTTAACCATAAAAGACAAGAAATCAAGTGCATGCCTTTAATTTCAACACTCACGGGGAAGGGGCAGGGACATCTCTGTAAGTCCAAGGTTGGTCTGTTCTATATGGTGAGTTCCAGGACGGTCAGTGCTATATAGTGAAATGGTATCTCCAAAAGGAATCAAAAAGTATAATTTATCAACTTTTAAAACTTCTGTTCATCAAAAAAGAAGGTTTTGTTTGGGGATGTGGCTACCTGGTATAGAATTTCATCCCATACACTAAGTATGAGGTTTGCCCAGAATTAGAAGGGAAAATTAGGCAAGCCACACATTGCATCTCCCTGACAAGGGGCTTTTAAAACATGCTTTAACAATAATACTCAAAAGATAGTCCAACAATGAATGTGCAAAAGACCTACCAGGAACAGTAGCAAATGTGTGGAAGGCAGTTACTAACACTGTTTATCAGGAAAATGCACTTGAAATAACACTGCAAAGGCGTTTCTCACCTGGGAGCTTCCCTAACACTGAAGGAGGTACTCGGGTAGCTGGGAACACCCAGGTTGCTCCTAGAGGAAGAAAGGGTACAAAAACTTTGAGAATGGTTGTCAGTTTCTTAGAAATTTAGGCATATATTTATTCTGTCACCTATAATTGGACTGAGACATTACATAATGAAATGTAAATATAAAAAATTTCACAGTTGTATATTTTAACTAAATTTTCAAACTAACAGAAAATGTAATGATTAATTATGTTATATATATATATATATACATATATATATACATACATACATATATTTATATATATGGGGCTAGAGAGATGGTTCAGCTGTTAAGAGCACTGACTAGTCTTGTCATAGACCCAGGTTTGGTTTCCAGCACCCACATGGCAGCTAAAAACCTTTCATAACTCCAGTTGCAGGGGATCCGATGCCCTCTTCTGACATCTGCTGACACTCAACAGCATGGGTGCATTTAAATACATGCAGGTCATACATTTATATAAAATAAAATAAAAATAATACATAGTTTTAAAATTTTTGAAAAATGAAAATATATATTGTGGATTAACTATAATAGTTGCCTATGGTATTATTTCCCTTATTTTCTGTGATAAGGACATTTAAACATCTATTCTCAGCAATTTTAAGGAATAAGATGACACACGGTTAGTGATTGGAGCCAGCCTGCTGTAAAAGCACATCTGTTGAACTTTCTAATGGAAATCTTGTCTTCTTTGATCTGCATCTCCCCAGCTCCATCACCCAGTCCCTATTTGTTCAGAATCCTGAGAACAAGCATTTAATGAGGCCATGCATATTTGTCTTTCTGTGAATGTTTTGCTTCACTTAGTGTCTCCCAGGCTCTTCCACATTGTCATAAATCACAGAACTGCCATCTTTCACAAGGCTAAATGATATCTCATGACACTAAATACAACTGTCTAATAACCTTTGTCATCACATTCCCCAACTGGGAACAACCTAAATAGCTATCAATGGCAAGATGTTTCTGTGAATTGTGCTACTTCTCACCAACAAGAAATAATGAAGTATAAACAGAACAGTACAGGTGGGTTTTAAGGGAAAGAAAGCAGAATTTTGTAGAAGAAAATATGGAAATTCTTAGTGAGTGATGTGTTTATGTGAAATTCAAGAACTTCTCTTGTGATCATATTAACCCAGTGGTTTCTTTTGAGTGGAAGGTGGTAGATTCTGAACGAGTCCCTGACTCAGTTCCCTTGGTAGCTGAGGAGTGTGTATACTTACACACCCTCATTACATTGCTTAAGAACTTGATGTTTCAGTTGGGAGTAAATCTGCCCCCAATCAAAAGCAAATAAGTATTCAGTTCTATATTCCCTTATGATACTCTAAAAGCCTGAATGTTTGGGGGTTTTGCAGTTAGTAAGACTTGTTCTCATGTTTGTCAGACTTTGCTGCTATTTAGCCTTCTTGGTTGTTTATTCTGATGAACACAGACATTACACTGACAGTGGTGATCAGTTCCTAATCTTCTCCTTTCATTAGAAGGATTGTTAGGAAAGAACACTTATTCCATCTTGTAAATCACCTATGTCCATTCTCTAGAATGTGCAAACAATGCTTAATGATTAATAAAGTTATTTTTATTAAACAGGCAATTAGGCCATTTATTTTTCTGATGTAATTTTCCTTTTCTTTCATCCTGAGATTTGATGGTATAGGGGACACTCACATACATTGCCCAGGGAGTGTCCAGGGCTTAGTAATAGGTTAACTGTTTGACGGTCATGACATAAGCTTGCTTAAGGGTCAGGCATGGGGAGCTTGGTGACCACAGGCTGTAAGGGTCGCTGACTGTCTCTGGCTGGAGTGCAAAATGGCACAGCTCTAATCACATCCACCAAATACAAGTCTCAAATTAATGATCTAGGAAGCTGAATTTTTAAATAAACTTACAGTATTTGTGTTTAATACTTGCTAAAGTTGAATGGCCTGCATAGTGCGTTCAAGCCAGCTGGTACTACAGGATGACTGTCTCCAAAAACCAAAACCAAAGCCAAACAAAACATAAAGCAAACCTTTGCTATGACTCTTAATAGAGTTTATAGATGTAGGAGATACCAACACATCAAAACTGTTCTATTCTACTGAGAACTCCAGAATCAATAAGACATGATTTCTGCAACCAAATTACAAAAAGAAATAGCCACATATAGATTCATCTGTGCCATGGTAAGTGCTTAAAGGTCTCAAAAAGGAAGAACTAGTTTGCAGAAAGATCCAGGTGTCTTCCTGGAAATAATTGTTTGACAAAAGACAAACAAACACACACACACACACACATACATACATTTTTATTTAAATACTATTTTGTTTTCAAAATAAAGGTAAATCCATGGAGAATCAGGAGAAGAAAGGCAGGAATAAAGACATACGTAAAACGACTGCAATCTTATCCAAAGTGGTTAGCCAGTTAATAGACACAATTTATTTTAGTCTTTGTGATATAGTTGGTATTTAGCCATGTTAAGTGTATGTTTTAGATGTTTGTGAATGTGTATATTTGTTCGTTTTTTTTTTTTTTTTGGTCTTTTCGAGACAGGGTTTCCATGTAGTCCCAACTGTCCTGGAACTCACAATGTAGACCAGGCTGGCCTTGAACTCACAAAGATCCGCCTGCCTCTGCCTCCCAAGTGCTAGGATTAAAGGCGTGCGCCACCACACCTGGCTGAATGTGTATATTTGTGTAATCCAGATATTTTGCATTTTGAGTTCACATGACATTTTGTTGTAAAGCACATAATTAAATTGAATGCAGCACGTACTGCATTTTCTGAGTTCTCATGACAAATGCCATGGGGAAAACACACACACATGAAGTGTCCTTTTTGCGTACATTGTTCTGTTTCTGTCACTTCTACTCCAGTCTTCAGTGTAGCTTGTGCTAGTCCTGGATGTCTTCCAGGTGGATATCTTTTGCTATTCCCTAAATCTATTAGCCTTTATCATGACTATCTTTCAGTTTCTAGAAGTTTATTACCCTAAAGTGTATGTCACTTTAGGGTAATAAAGTAACAAGAAAATTGGACAAAAAGAAAAACTGGGTTCTTGGTTTAGCTGAAATTCCACACCTGTCGAGATTTTTCATTGTACAACTCTCTGGATCTTAGGGTTGCCTGTTGTTATAATTTTAGCATTCATATTTATTTGAGTTTTCCAAGTATTGATTATTTAAGGATCTTGTATATTTCATCTTAGATATAATAGTGTGTCATCAGATTCTCTACTTTCTAAAATAATTCAAACTTATGAATGGAGAATATTGGTAATATCCCCTACATTGCTTGCACAGTATTTATTTTTTGGAGCATGGTTTTAGAGATAATTTTAGGTGATATTTGTGTGAATACATGTTTTAAAACTTTTGTGTTTATGTAATTTATGAAAAATGAAACATTTGAAACTCTTTGATTATCCTGGGATGCATTTTTAATTGTTTGCAATGTGCTGATTAAATGAACTGTCTTAAAATGCTACCTAAAGAGCTGCCAAAGTATGAAAGGATATGTTGAAATTAGCTTGGAAATACTGCTCTTGCACGTGAAGCTGAGTGCCTCCCCTTCTGCCCACTATGAATTCTTTCTCCCAGTTCTCTTTTCTCAGACCTTCACACAGCCTAGAATGGCATATAGACATGTTGTCTCTAGATCTGGGAGTCCTGAAGAGGACGATGAAACACCATACAGAGAAGGGGTGGGCCAACAGGGCATTTAGGGAGCTGAAAAGTGTGTTTCTGGTACTTTGAGTGGCTATGTGTTTGGTCACTTTATTTTGGGGGAACCCCAGTCCTATGGTTAATATTCATTACCAAGTCTAGGAGTTAAGCCTCTGGGCATGCTTGTGAGGGATTGGCTAAATTAGGAGCCCCTGGACATGCCTATAAAAATTACCTAGACTGGCCAGGCATGATGGCGCAAGCCTTTAATCCTAGCACTTGGGAGGCAGAGGCAGGCGGATCTCTGTGATTTCAAGGCCAGCCTGGTCTATAGAGTGAGTTCCAGGACAGCCAGAGCTACAGGGAGAACCTGTTGTCTCCAAAAAGACCCAAAAAAAAAAAAAAAAAAAAAAAAAAACAACCCTAGATTAAGTTAACCAAGATAGGAAGACCTTCCTTTAATGAGGGTGGTACTATGCCCTGGCCTGATTTTCTGAACTACATAAGAAGGAGTGAACACCTACTTCCTAAGTGTGGGTGTGACCAGCTACCCCGATGTCCTGCCAACATGACTTCTGTACCATGACAGACGGTACTGCTGAACCGTGAGCCAGAATAAACCATTCCTTCCCTAAGGCGCTTAGGTCAGATATTTTGTCACCACTGAGACAAGTAACTAAAACAGCCTGAGACTATGATCTGAGGGAAAATGATAGTGACTGCAGTGGCCATTTGGTCTCAAAACTCTCTTTAGTGTTGTCCTTACTGTTTGGGGGAATCTGGGCGATTGTGTGGCTCAGTGTTAGAGACAATGTATTTCAATTAACATCCAGCAGTAATGAGGGACAATAGATCCAAATTCATTATTAAGGAAGGAGTTGGGTAAATCATGAATGTCATTTAATTGAGATTCAGAAATAAACCGAACCTGGAGCATTGCTCCACCCCAGATAAATATCAAACTATTAGCCAGTAGAAGAGTGTGGTGCAAGTGATCATAGTGCATTTGGGTTCAGAGGTTTCTGCACGCATCTGTGAGTAAACTAGCAAGGAGGCTGACCGTTCAGTTCTCAGATTCTCTTTAGAGAAAAGTAGCAGAACTGCATTTGAAGTGTTGGTCCGTGTGTGCCCTAGATGACTCTATAATTTCATTCCGAGTGTATTGCTGTTTCTGGAAGATGAAGAGTCCTTGTCCTCAGGCCCTTTGTGCTCATGATAACAGCTCATCCCTTAATCTTTCCCCTGATGCATCTCAGACACTAAAGCCCCCAAATACAACTTTCTCCAGAAAAGGAAACCATCACTATAAAATTGAGAATGGAGGCCTTCTTAACCATCGATCTGAAGTGGCCGGTTATAAAATCTTGGCAAAATAATTCTGAATTGTGTAGTTCATGATAGAGAAAAGTTGCGTGACTGTGTTCTCACCTACATAAATAATATCTCTGTGTGTTGGAAAATGCTAGCATTCCTGTATCTCATTATCATTGTAATGACAATGGAGGCAGCAAGAAGCTGAACTGGAAAACAACTAAGGCCAGAACAGATAAAGGAGTGCAGTCACCAGGGTGCGCTGAGCCCAATCTTGGCTTTGGTGTGTGCTCTGGGATGTCCACCACTGTGAATCTTCTTGGCCAGCTCTGCCTTAGGACATCCAGTGCCCTTTGAAGTGGCTTTCAGAGGCTCTGTGTGAGCAGGACTCTTAATATTAAAGCCTGTTTTTAATAACAGCTTCTGAAGTCTGGATGAACCATGGTACCTAAGGATCTATAGATTCCAACAACGCTGTCTTGTCTTTTTAACCCAAATGTATAAATTGGAGACTAGACACCTTGAAAACAATAACAATATTCTTCTCTTAGGATTTTGTATGATTTATACATTTAGTTTTCCCACTTGTTTATTAGAAAAAAATGCTAAATTAAGAGAGAATTTCTCTTCTAGCCAATTGAATTTGTGTATTACATACATGGGCACATTTATTTATGATTTCTGCGGTGGTTTACATAATTGTTTTAAAGTAAAAGATATCAATTTATATCTTCATTATAACTGGTTGACCAAGTGCTTGGTATATTGTAAGTATTCAGTAAATGTTTATTAAATCAAATTAAACTTAAAATAGAGTAAAGATGTAAAGAAAGAAGCAGAAACACTGGAAATCCAATGTCAAAGGAAGATTAGAATTTGCTAATTATCCTAGCTCTGAGCTTCTTAAATTTACCATATTCTCCTTTTGTCACAAAATTTTCAATATTGAGTTTCTGATTAAACAGAATATATAAACCTTACTTTGGAGATCAACGAACATAAATTAAGTTAAACTAACCTTATAGAAAGCAATGCCACAATATGTGGTAATTATCTTGATCTTTCCATTTATATAAAACAGGATAGAATATTTTTTGTTTTTTTCCTAGTTCTCATTTTTTGTTTATCTTTTCTTAAAATGACTTTTTTTGTATTTGTAAAATGTAACATCTGAATCAATCCTGACTATCACTCTACCCCGTTTCCCACTGTCCTCTCCTCTGGCCGTCCCCCAGCTTTATATCATTTCAGGTTAGTGTCCCCAGATGCTCTTCCATGAAAGTTCATCCACTTGGGTCTAGTCAGCCTATGTAGAATCCTTCTCTTTAAGAAGATCATCTCTTCCCACCCATAATCAGCTGCCAATAATTCTTCAACTCAAAATGGGGCTTGTTACCCATTTCCACAGATCCGTGCTGGGGTTTTGCTTAGGTTTGCATAGATCTTGTGTGTACCAATAACATTTTAACAAAGGAGTCCTGCCTAGGGAGCCACCTTCTGCAAACTCTTAACTCTCTACACTTTGGCCATTGTGACCTTTTGTGCTCCTGACATTCTGCTACATGAGGGAGCTTCGTTAATGGAAATTGAGAGATGCATTGCTTTCCTCTTTACCCCTTGTTCTGTGTTTCATGAGCTTTTTTAGGTATAGTGATTGTTTGTAGATACGACACTTAAGCTTGGACAATTCACAGACAATGTCTGCGTGTGACCAGTTGTAGTACTCTGTAATTGTTTCTATCTGGTACAAAAGAAGCTTTTCTGATGAGTCATGACTGGGAAACTTATCTGCAAGTATAAAGGTACATATTTTGCACATAGTAAGAAATTACATTTGCCTAAGGATGTCATCGCCTTATAGGTTTCTCTAAGATCTGTGACTCCTACAGCCAAGTGTATTTGGCTATTTTTATAGTGCCACACATGAGTTTCCTCTCATCGAGTTGGTATTAAGTCCAATTAGAGAGTTGTTCATTGCCCCCAAGGTTAAAGTGTCACTATTTTATTACAGAACCAGTAATTTTATAATACCTACTCTCAAAGCTAGAATACATGAAAAAAGACACATTTCAGTGACAGAAGTTTCTATAGATGGGAGATAGTATTGTGTAATAGTCTCCTGATTATATTTTGCTTTAACACAATAGGACTTGTGTAATTTGAATAAGTAGTTTCCTAGTAAACCATCATTTTCTAATATCAGTGTTCTTAGTAAGTCCCAATGCCTGTTTATGATTTTTAATAGGTATTGGTACCATAGCAAATTGTTTCTGATTTAAGAAAGAATCTCATGATTTCAAATCTCAACCCAAAGAGGCAGTGTTGTCCTTCAGGGGTGGGTGGTTTAGGACATGGCTTGTGTTGTCCTCTGGTCAGAAGAACTCAAGTACATTTAGTACAGGACTGAGCTGCAGAGCACTGAAAAGCTAAGAGGAGCACTGAGTAGTATGTGTCCATATTTAGAGCACAGATACTCAGGAATATATTTAGTGCTGTTTGATTTTATTTTGGAAAATTGATTGTGACTTGTTTCTGTATCCATTCTTATGTCTCTCCTTCTGGAAAACATAATAACTAGAAAGACAAAAGCAAGATAAGGGAATGAAATACAAGCACTAATGCTATCCAAAGTCTTCTGTTAAAACAACACTAGAGCAATGAAGAAGGAAGTTATATGAATCTTAGCAAGGATGAAAAAAAGACTTCCTGTTTTCTTAGAAACCCAACTCCTGCTGATCGGGTCCTGGACTTTCACATATGGTGTTCCTTCCATGCTGTCATACTGCTTTAGTCACACTGGGCATCTTTAATTTCTTCAGCACATCAGGATCTGGTTCAGAACTTCCCATTCTCACTCTTCTTTCTACTTCTATGAGCAATGCGAGGTCAGCCTCACTGCATTTCAGTGCGACACCAGGCCGCCTTACGATTTTGCAGTATTCCTACCAAACAGAAAGCCATCTTTCACCTGAAGGGGACTTTCAGCAACAGGCTGCCAAGCCTCAAGAAATATAACCTGAATGAACATTTATTTTTTTCATAAATTATGCTTCTGTGGCATGTAGTTGTATAGACAGAAAACGAGCTAATATGGCCATCAGCATGCTACATGCTCACACCCGGGTGTAAGCATTCCACTTTAGCCAAGACCAGTATGACTATCAGAGGATTAAATTCATAGATGTTTTTGGTTTAGTCTTCAAGACTAAGTGAAATCATTTAAAAAAGTATTGCTTGCTTTGAGTAAACCTAGTCACCCCATCTCATGCTTGCTCTGATTTGTAGAGCCTCTATTTGGAGCCACAGCTCTTTCTGAGCTTGAAGAACAGAAGACTTTTTGTGGAGATACTGGATATATGAGAATTTAGTCATGAGGAAATTAAAATGGTGGTACTGAAAAGCTTGCTGTTGTCTTCTGCTGGGGTAGAACTGAAGTTGGAGGCAGTTAGGGATAAAAAAATGCATAATGACTTAGACGAACAGTTCTACTTCAATTAATTGTGTCAAAATGGACTCTGCAAGCCACCATAATTTTACAAGAGAGATAAAGATGGTAGGACCTGAAACACTACCCTGATAATAATTTAGAAGAAATCTCCTATGCTTTATATTTGAAAAAAACATATACATACATCAGCTCATATTCAGATTTTGTAGTACTGTGATTATCATCTTCAAAAGAGCACAAAAACATTAATTTCAACTGACTGAAACATTGAATTTTCAGGTTAGTGTGAAACAACTTTAGACTTTTATATCTACCTCATTTAGATCAAAGGGTGGGAAAGCAAGTGCATCCCTTTGGTGTCCGTTTATGGGCTCAAATCTCCGCAGTGTCTCTCTGGCCCAGACTTTCTTCTGGCTTCCAGGTCTCAGCAGCAAGTTGCTGCTTCCTCCCTGGCTTCCCTCCAGTAATGCAGCTTTGTGCGTCCTCTCTCCTGCACCCATGTCAGTATCTTACATCTTTTCCCCACTGTTTCACTCTATCCGCATGGTGCTTATAACAGGATTCTGATTACCACGTTGTCTGCATCTTCACTGTTCCCAGATTTAGTGTTAAATCTTTTCTGTTCTAGCTCCAAATAGCTCTATAATGGGCTGTTTCTTATCCATCCCATTCCTGCCTGTCTGGCAACTTATAGACACCTGCCATTGCTTACTAGTAGACGTCTTCACATCCCCTTGTTTTCTATACTATGAGCATTGGGATCCTGCAAGGAATAGGTGAGGCTTGATGCTGATGTTCCCCAATCCTGATCTTGCCTACATCTTGCCCCTGTAATTAATAGGATGTGGTCAATTCTACAGCAGGGCCCATGCCAACTCCTGCTCTTTTTCTCCAGCCTGATCTTCCTCTGTCTACTGCACTGCAGTCATATTCACCTTCTGTCTGGTTTCCACAGTCCACTGGGTTTTTCCTTTCCTGAGCTTTCCCACATGCTACTCCTCCAAGTTCACCCTGTCCATCTGTAAGGGGTCAATGTAATGACATCTCTAGCTTGAATTTATGACAACAATTCTAACTCTTGTTTTTATCCCTTAGGCATAAGTTGTCACTATCTGTTGTGTATTGTATAAGAAATGTACATGGATAGAAAAGTCTTTTGGTTTTTACAATATTCTATCCCTAGCATCTCACAAAGTTTCTGGGACACAATAGTTACTTATAAAGTATTATAAATAGATGAAGAAATAAGTTTACAGATAACTAGATGCTGGCTGTGTACTTCTAAAACATTATATAAATGCATACTGTGTCATAGGAATTATCAATGTCTGTGCCCTAAAATGAAGCTGTAGACAAGACTATGTTTCATCTCATCATTTACCTTGTATAAAGAAAATGTTTTCAGACATTGCTTAGGGCCGAAGACTGCAAAGCAGAGGAAAGCCTTCCCATTCTTTCAGGCTGCCGTAATTGCCTCCTGTTGCGGATCAGTGCTCTCCTGCGATGGGTGTCAGATGAAGGCAGTGTTAGAGCTATTTTCACAGTAAATGGAGCCAGAACAGTTTGGTTTAGTGGCCTGTGCCAGAAAGACAGCCCTGCTGAGGGTTTGGGAAAGGCCTGCATGCTTTTCACAGGGATCCACTTCCCAGGGAGTCTGAGAGGGTGATTGCCCTGTTGAGGTGAGTGCCCTTCAAATTAGATCTTAGAAGCAGAAGGACATCATATATATCAGACAAATTTTGTTTGATCATTGCACTTTTTGTTCCACATCAGTTCTTTGTGTGTTATAGTTTTATTTCCACTCCAGTGGAAAAAAAATAATACGTTCACCAAAGCCAAGTTGGGAAGAAAAGGGTATATTTCAACTTACAGTTTACAGTCTTTCAGGGAATTAAGCAGGGTAGGAGCTCAAGGAAGGAACGTGGAGGCAGGAACTGAAGCAAGGAGCACAGATGTCACTGCTTACTGGCTTGCCCTCCTGGACCATGTTCAACCTGCTTTCTTATACAACCCAGCACCATCAGCCTAGGGATGGCCACCCACAGTGAGCTAGGCCTTCCCACATCAATCAGTAATCAAGAAAATGCCCCACTGAAATGGCCACAAGTCTATGTGGTGAGGAAATTCGTAGGTATTCCAAGTTGACAACTGAAGCTATCCAGGACACTGTGTAGAAAATACATTCAAACTCATGAATAACCATGTCTGGAACCATGCAATACAATGCAGCAGAATGTTTTCTTCTTGTCTTCCAGTTACTTGATGTTCTACTTTGTTTCTATTGCTGTGAAAGACACACTGATCAGAATGCAATCTAGGAGAGGAGGGTTCATTTGGCTTACAATTCCAAGCTGCAGTATTCCTCAAATTAAACAGAAAGGACAATACAACACAGCAAAATCTCTGGAACACTTTGAAGAAGGAAATTTTTAGCTCTATGTGCCTAAATTAAAAAAAAAATCAGAAAGACTACAAATAAATGACTTAACATTGCAACTCAAGACCCTGGAAAGGCAACAATGAATGAAACTCGAACTCAGCAAACAAAAAGAAACACACACAAAAAAAAATCAGAGCAAAAAATTAATGAAATAGAAACAAATAAAACAATATAAAGAATTAATGAAGCCGACAGGTGATTCTTTGAAAAGATAAACAAGATAGACAAAACCTTAGCCCAGTTAACCAAAAAAAGAAAGAGCAACTCCAATTCAACATTAGAAATGAAAGGAGATATACCACAACAGACAACAAAAGGATCCGGAACATTATAAGGGATTAATACATTAAAAAATAAAGCTGTATTGATGATTGAAACTTGGGCCTCACAAGTGCTAGGCAAGTTCTCTGCCACTGAGGAAATATCCCCTTGCCTTATTTAAAAATTTTATTTGAGTTAGGGTCTCATTAATTTACTTAGTCTGGGGGCTGGAGAGATGTCTCAGTGGATAAGAGCACCGACTGCTCTTGCAGAGGACCCGGGTTCGATCCCCAGCACCTACATGGCGGCTGATAACCGTCTGTAACTCCAGTTCCAGGGTAATCTGGTGCTCTGTTCTGACCTACCTGGCATTGCACAACATGGGTGCAACAACCTACGTGCAGACAGTGCACTCATACACATAAGAAAATTAACACAAAACAAAACAAAAAAATTAATCTTAATTAACTCAGCCTACCCTTAAACTTGCAGTTCCTCCCTTGTGAGTCTCCAGGAGTAGCTATGAGTAGAGATGTGTTCCACCACCCCAGCTTTGCTTTTTTTGCATAGAAATTAACAGAAGAAGAAGAAGAAGGAGGAGGAGGAGGAGGAGGAGGAGGAGGAGGAGGAGGAAGAAGAAGAAGAAGAAGAAGAAGAAGAAGAAGAAGAAGAAGAAGAAGAAACAACAACTAGACAAAGGAGATTCTAAATGACTCTAAATTCTAGGGTAGTAAATCAGGAGAGGCTAAATAAAGAAGTTGGAAAAGCTGTAATTGAAGACTGAAGGCAGATTAGGAAGCTATGAGAGGAGCTCAGATAACTACAGCTTTAATTAAAGGAGGAGGGCAAGGCTAGAGAAGACTGAAGAGGCAGAATAAAGGATGAAGACCTTTTGCTCATTTGTTATTGGTTTCATAGGCCTCACTGCCTATGGTTACCACAACCCATAGAAGACTGAGCTCAGAGTATGACCATTAAGTGATACTGTGTGTGAGCCAATAAAGGGTTTGTGCTTTGAGTGATAAGTCAAATTAGCTATAGTAATATGTCATGTATATGTACCAGTGGTCATGTATGTGTACAGACTGATGTTAGCCAGGAATGGGGGCGGGCATGGGGAGTTAACACAAAAGAATGTACATCTTGTGATACTCTGAGATCTTCTATAGTTTGATGTATTAACCTAACTGACAGAATAAGCAAACAGGTCTTTTCAACTTGTTGGCTTTCAGGGAACTTTGTTCTTTTCTCTTTCTATGGTTTTCAATTTCTGGAACGTCAGTGGAAAGTGTCATGAGTACTTTCCTGCAGCATCTTTTGCTGCAAGATCTGCCAAGAAGGGAGGAGAGTGGTGATTCTTGATTCTTGGCCCATATTACCTCTGTGGCCAGTGATAGCTCATCCTGAACAGATTGAAAGGGAAACTGTGCAATAAAAAATTCATCATGAGATAATAGTTTTTGACTTGAGCTGGATACTTAAGTAGTTAATTGTAACCCTATTAGTTATAATTTTAAGACATAAGAAATGTGAAACTAAACAAATTTTTCAGCTTTGTTTTGGAGATTGAACTTTTTAGAATATTCAGTGGTACACTGAGGAATAGGAAAAATTATCATGTCTTAAGTTCTACCCACTGTAGTCTGTGTGAACCAGTCGGAGCACCTTATTTGGTCAAGATTAATGTTTTTCTTATCTGTAGATTAGTTTCCTCCCAAGCTGCCACCAGCACTGATGACACAGTGTGGTGACAGGAACCACAACTGGATTTGTGGATGACTTATTTCTCCAGTAAGACTTTTAACCTTACCATTCAGGAAAAGAATGCAATTTACAAAGGAAATAGACTTTATTGCTTGAATTTTCTAGTTAATAAAATTTGTATTTAGTAAAATTAGAGCTCATCTGCTCTGCTTTTTTTTTTTTTTTTTTTTTGGTCTTTTCAAGACAGGGTCTCCCTGTAGCCCCAGCTGTCCTGTAACTCACTCTGTAGACCAGTATAGCCTTGAACTCACAAAAATCTGCCTGCCTCTGCCTCCGGAGTGCTAAGATTAAAGACGTGTACCACCACGCCCTGCTTTTTAGTGGCATGAATGTTACGGGAATAACCACAAACCTTCTGCTTGAATTTATGCTTGTTCCACAAGATAGAATTTGTGCCTGGTATAATTAATTAGGATCAAAACATGGCGGGCTAGATCACACGTCCTAGGGGAGATCCTGATACTAGGATTCTGCTATGTGAGCATAGCAATAAACTGACCCCTAAATTTTTTATTATTTTTTTATGTGTATGAGTGTACCGTCTGCATGTAGGTTGGTGCACCCATGTTGTGTAATGCTGTGGAGGTCAGAAGAGGGCATTGGATTCCCCTAGAACTGGAGTTAAAGATGGTTATTAGCCACCATGTGGGTGCTGGGAATCGAACCCAGGTCCTCTGCAAGAGCACTTGGGGCTCTTAGCCGCTGAGCCGCTGAGCCATCCCTACAGCTCCATAATTTCTTTTTCTTAAATCAAAATATTTTATTGAAGTTTTGTGCATTTCATACGTTTCTTAATCAAATTTATACCCATTCCCCCTTCCTTGCCCCCCACCCACCAGAGCTCATGCATTCTGCCATACATGTCTTGCATCTTTTTCTCAGTCCTTTTTAAAATTTTCAAGGCAAAAGTTTACTGTTTCCATCAGCTCTTTGATGCAGTCTTTTGTTGTTGTTGTTCCTTCCAATTTGTATTGCTTCAAAATATGCATATATACATGCCACACACAGACCAAAATTATGATGTCTAAAAGTAAGCTATAGGTTATTTCCAAAACATGTTTAGGGATTCATATTTTGACAGTAGAGTTGTATGCAGGTAAAGAAAATATATTAATTTCCATTCCTGCATTACATAGCCAGTTGATGAGTAACATCAGGTATCATATTTACTAAAAAAGAAAGGAAAATAAGAATTATTCAGCTTACCTTACAAATAGAGATTTGGTGCTAGGACCCACAAATGAGAGACACCATACATTGTTTGTCTTTCTGGAACTGTGTTACTTCACTTAGCATAAAGGCTTCTAGCTCCATCCATTTACCTGGAAAGTTCATGATGTCTTTCTTTACTGCTGCATAGAATTCCATTGTGTAGATGTACCACATTTTCTCTATCCACTGGTCAGTTGAGGGACCCTATACTCTGGTTCCTCTTCAGATTGTATAAATCTTTCACCTACCATTTTTTTTTTTGTAATTTTGAGGTGTTTTCCTTCCTCTATACCCTTCCACACCAGGCTGAATCCTTCTTATTCTCACAATACCCAACTACTTCTCCAGAGTCCATCTCTGCTACCACATGAATGGAGTTCCCAAAAGATCAAGTTTTACACTGTCTGGTAAATAGCAGATCTTCAATAAATGCTGAGAAAATATGTCAGATGGAAGTCAATTGCCATTGAAAAAAATGTCAAGTTAAACTGAGAAAAAGCAGTAGTAAATGTTCAAAAAATTCCAAATCTCTGCCTCTTATAATCTTTCCACGCCTTTTCCAAGATGATCTCTGAGCCTTGGGAGAGAGGTGACGTGAATGTTCCACTTAGAGCTGATCACCCCGCTTGTCTCTTGTTCTTTGTATGTTAACCAGTTATGGGACCCTATATTAATTGCTCTCTACTAGAAAAAGTACATTTCTACTGAGGGATTAGAGATGTACTAATATATGGGTATAAAGATAAGAAATAGCCAGGCATAGTGGTGGCACGCCTTTAATCCCAGTACTCAGGAGGCAGAGGCAGGTGAATCTCTGTGAGTTCGGGCCAGCCTGGTCTACAGAGCGAGCTCCAGGCCAGCTGGGACTAAAAGGGGACGCTTTAGTCTGAAGGTCTGTAAACATTTTGTGAGCATGGTGCAACACGCCAGACAAGCACTGAGGTTTTATGGATAAACACCTTCAAAGGCCCATCTTCAGATGGTTGAAAAGAAGCGGAGAATAGCTGCAATGACATCAAACATGGATGGTTCGGGGTACAGCATTGGTAACAAGCAGGAATCTCTTGGTCCCTGGGCATGTTCTGTCACTGGTCCAGGACCCGCACAGTTTCTCCTGTGAAATCCAAATGTGCTGGGGTGCAGAGGTAAAAAAGACAAAAACATACCAAAAAGTGGATAGCTGGAATCTCATGGTGCTGTGACTTAGCCCGCAATAAATAAAGTTCATAGACCCTCACAGTGAGGAACTGTGACTCCAGCAGTATTTGAAGGATGGTCAGAAAGGCCAGCTACTGGCTGTAAAGCTCTCTTCTGGCTGCTGAAATGTGCTCCAGGCTGCTGGTGCTCTGTCCGTATCCTTCTCCTAGAAGCTTGGCACTTGTCCACCCAACAGCATAAAGGTAGAAACACAAAGGATGCTGTCCTAATGAAAGGGACACATCCCCATTGTCTAATGGCTGTCTGCACAGCTTTCCCATAGTTCTGGAAAGTCATGTAGTTTATGGCTGTTGCTAATTTCCTTGAAGGGGGTGGGGAGTAGTAACAATACAATCAGGATTTCCTTACTTCAACAGTCCTTAGGAGTGCTGAACTATACTGAACTAGAACTAAAGCTGTTCTACTTAAACGGGAAATAAAATTATAATTAGTATTTCATATCCCCAACTGTTCAGCTTCTCTATAATTCCTATGTATCTGTTCTTTTTTCTCCTTCTGTCCTTGTTTCTCTGTTTCTAACTTGCCCTGTCACTGTCACACATACACTCACCCACACATATGTCTGCATAATCAAATGCACACATCTTAAGTTCTGTAGCTTCTACTGGCCTTCACTAACAACAACATCCCTTAGAAAGCAGTCAACTGGCCAGTGTGAACTTATCATTCATTTAGGATTGCATGTAAAAGAGCCACAAAAGTTAGTGTATGGTAGATTTCATGCACCCAAAGAGGAAATCAAACTACAAGTGTCAATAGTGTTTTCACATTAAGTTCTGTTTCAAGAATCCCAGTGGAGTGTTCTCCTACCTGTACCTTTTGGAAATTCTTGGCTTGTGGTAGTGACCACCACATGCTATCTTACAATGCACCTCGATGCCATGCCTTACACTAAGACTTCTCAGTTTCTAATTAGTATATAAGGCTTCTATATGTATAGAAATATACTCCTCTGTCTAGAGCCATAGCACCCTGGATGGACCCAGTCTTATCAAAAACACGTGAATATGTTCATCTCAAGGATCACATTCTGTGCTCTGAATTCCCACGTGCAGGTGCAGTTGTTTCTATTAAAGGTTTGCCAAATGGCAAGCCAGAGCATTCCTGTGGGCCACCTATTCATTAGGAAAAAAGCACTTCTCCATAGTTGTTCATTAATCTCTCTAAACCACATCAAGGACAGACATCCTTTTTCTTAACTCAGCTGGGTTTCCAACTTGTCTTTCAATCCTTTACATCAAAGGGAAATGTACAGCTCAATATTTCAAAGTGAAAACAGTATTTTCTAGGCACTATTCAGAATAATAATTCAAGTTTATTACACAAAACTCTTTTCCCTTTAGTTTCTCTTTAGAGGCTAATGTAATCACAAGTTAAGTAGACTAATTAATTTTAAAAGTATCACTTTAACTAACTTTATGCTTTTGTGTATTTAGACTATTAAATGACCATAAGGTTGGAGATTTTAGAACAATTCCTGGCTCTTGTCCTAACGCTGGGCACAAAAAGGGCACTCAATTGCTTTTGTGGACAGAAGGTGAGCCAGCAACACACATTCCTTGTGCCCAGCAGCCAAGGTCCATGTGTGTTTTGCAGGCAGTCGACTGGCGGCCCACCTCTGCAGGAGCCATCCAATGCTAGGATCATAGAGAGGAACTGCGTGAGTGGACAGAAGATGAGCCAGTGGCACACACTCCCTGTGCCCAACCACCCAGGTGGGGACCAGTGCATAGGCCAAAGGATTCAATCCCCTTCACACATTGCTCAAGCTACTAAAACTGAGGTGGAAACTGTAAACTGCTGGTACTGCATAGCCAAAACCGAGGAAGAAACCAACAGGAAGTAAACTGAGTAACCAACCAATCCCCCATAGCAACATTTGAGATTAACAACAGAAGGCAAACAAATAAAGAAGGGGGAAAAACAACAACAGCAACAACAACAGCAACAAAAATACACATGCCAAAAACACAACGGAAAAACAACAATATGGGAAAAGCTCAAAATAAATCCCCATTGAACCCAACCACTCCTGTAGAAGATCCCAATAACGAGATCTCTCTAGAAGGGAACCAAGATACCATCCTTAGAAGAACAATTGTAGACATATTCAAAGACTATAAAGAACAAATCAGAGAACTAAAGGGAGAGAACAAAAAACTCATGAAGTAACTAGAAGGAAAGAATGATAAACTCCTGAAAGAACTAAAAGGAGAGATTGATAAACTCAGAAAAGCACTAGAGGAAGAGAAATACAAACTCTGAAAAGAACTAGAGGGAGAGAATGACAAACTCTGGAAGGAAGTGGAAACATTGAAAAGATCTCAGGCTGAAAGGAAAAAAGAAACTGACCAACAAAGCAAGGAGTTACAAAAAAAGAATGAAAAGCTCCAAAAGGAAGTGGAAATACTAAAGAAATCAGAGGGTGAAACAAAAAAGGAAATTGAACATTCATCCAATCAGCAGAAAAGGATGGGAAAAAGCCTTAGAAGCAGAATGGAAGAAGCAGAAAAAAGAATATCAGACCTACAGTATAACACAGTGCAGCTAGAAACCTCAAGTAAAGATTATGAAAAAATTTAAAAAACACAAGAGTGGAACAACCAGGAAATGTGGGACACCATGAAAAGACCAAACCTCCACATCATAGGGATAGACGAAGGAGAAGAATCCCAAGAGAATGGTATTGATCAGATCTTCAACAGAATAATAGAAGAAAACTTCCCCAAACTGAAAAAGACAAACCCACAAAAATACAAGAAGCACATAGAACACCAAATAGACAAGACCAGAAAAGAAATTCTCCACGTCATATCATAGTTAAAACACTAGATGCCCACAACAAGGACAAAATACTGAAAGCCACAATAGAAATACAACAAGTTACATACAAGGGGAAACCCATCAGAATCACACTTGACTTCTCAGTGCAAACCATGAAAGCCAGAAGAACACCGAAGTATTCCCAGTACTAAATGACTTTAGATGCCAACCCAGATTATTATACCCAGCAAAAATGTCAATCATAGTTGAAGGAGAAAGAAACATCTTTCAGGACATAAACAAAATGAAAGAACACATGTCAAAAAACCAACACTTCAGAAAATACTCGAAGCAATTCAAAGAACAGAGGAAAGGAGCAACTATAAGAAACCCAAGAGAAAAATTACCAAAAGCATAACAGAGTAAATAAATACCTAGACCAAGAATGCAAACAAAAAATGAGTTGAAAGGAAACAACACACATCTCTCAATAATAACCAAAATATTAATGGTCTAAACTCCCCAATCAAAATAGATAGACTGGGAGAATGGATTAGGAAACAGAATCCATCTATATGCTGCCTACAAGAAACCCATCTCACCCTCAAGGAGAGACAGCACCTTAGAGTGAAAGGATGGAAAAAAAATATTCCAAGCAAATGGTACCAAAAAGCAAGCAGGAATGGCTATTCTAATATGAGACAAAATAGACCTCAGAGTAAAATTAATCAGAAAAGACAAAGAGGGCCATTATATCCTTATCAATGGAACAACTAATCAAGAAGATCTTACAATTTTAAATATTTATGCACCAAACTCTAGTGCATTGAACTTTATAAACACAATCCTTCAGGACCTTAAGACACAGATTAATCCCAGTATGCTAACAGTGGGGGACTTCAATACCCCACTGAGCCACCTGGATAGGTCAACTGGACAAAAAATAAACAGAGAGACATCAGAACTGAACAACACAATACACCAAATGGACCTCACAGATATGTACAGAATATTCCATCCAAACACCAGAGAATATACTTTCTACTCAGCATCCCATGGGACATTCTCCAAAACTGACCACATACTGGGACACAAAAGAATCCTCAACAAATACAAAAGGATTCGAATTATTCCATGCATTCTATCAGACCACAGTGCAATAAAGCTCAATATTAACACCAGGGCAAGCCCTCCTAACTATAAGAACACATGGAGACTAAACAACACAATACTGAACAATGAGTGGGTCAGAGAAGAAATAAAGAATGAGACCAAAGCATTCCTAGAACTAAATGAAAATGACAATACAACACGACAAAACCTGTGAGACACATTAAAGTCATTCCTAAGAGGGAAATTTATATCCCTAAGTGCCCACATCTAAGTAAACGATCTAACACTGCAGCTAAAAACACTTGAAAGACAACAACAAATGAATCCTAAACCCAACAGACAGGAAGAAATAACAAAAAACAGAGCAGAAATCAATGAAATAGAAACAAAGAAAACAATACAAAAAAATTAATGAATCCAAAAGCTGGTTCTCTGAAAAGATAAACAAAATAGACAGACCTCTAGCCCAGTTAACCAAAAGAAAGAAAGAGCAACTCCAAATCAATAACATTTGCAATGAAAGGGGAAACATCACAATAGATAAAGAAAAGATGCAGACAACCATACGAGAGTACTTCAAAAACCTATACTCTACTAAATTTGAAAACCTAAGAGAAATGGATGAAAATCGGAAATTCTGGCATTCTCAAAAGCTTAACCAAGAAGAGATTGACAGCTTAAACAGACCCATAACACTTGAGGAAATTGAAGGTGTAATAAAAAGCCTCCCCACTAAAAAAAGCCCAGGCCCAGATGGTTTCACAGCAGAATTCTATAAAACGTTTAAAGAGGTCTTACAACCATTACTGCCTAAAATTTTCAGAAGGATACAGATGGAAGGAAATATCCCAAATTCCTTCTATGAAGCCAGCATCACCCTAATACCAAAACCAGGCAAAGACACAAACAAGAAAGAAAATTATAAACCCATATCATTGATGAACACAGATGCAAAAATTCTCAACAAAATACTTGCAAATCGCATACCGACCCACATCAAAAAGATCATCCATCTTGACCAGGTTGGATTCATACCAGAGATGCAGGGATGGTTCAACATACATAAATCAATAAATATCATAAAACATATAAACGAACTTAAGGACAAAAACCACACAATCATCTCAATTGATGCAGAAAAAGCTTTTGACAAAATCCAGCATCCCTTCATGCTTAAAGTCTTAAAGGGAATTGGACTGGAGGGATCATTCCTCAGTGTAATCAAAGCCATATACAAGAAACCCACAGCCAACATCATCCTAAATGGAGAAAAGTTGGAAGCATTCCCCTTAAGGGCAGGAACATGACAAGGCTGTCCACTATTGCCACTCCTCTTCAATATAGTGCTTGAAATACTCACTAGGGCAATAAGGAAAGAAAGCAAAATTAAATAGTACTAATTGGGAAAGAGGAAGTAAAACTATCCCTTTTTGCAGATGATATAATAGTTTACCTAAGGGATGCTAAAAACTCCACCAGAAAACTCTTAGAAACAATCAAAAGTTTCAGTAAAGTGGTGGGATACAAAATAAACCTAGAAAAATCAGTAGCCTTCCTTTACATCAACAATAAGCAACTGGAGAAGGAATATAAGAAGACCTTCCCAATCACAATAGCCTCAAAAAAAAAAAAAACCTAGAAACAAACCTAACCAAAGACACCAAAGAACTCTACAACAAAAATGTTAAAACCCTGAAGAAGGAGATTGAAAATGACATCAAAAGATGGAAAGACCTCACATGTTCATGGATTGGAAAAATTAATATAGTAAAAATGTCCATTCTACCCAAATTAATACACAGATTCAATGCAATCACAATCAAAATCCCCATGAGCTTTTTCACAGACTTAGAAAAAACTCCTTAAATTCATATGGAAAAACAAAAGACCCTGAATAGCTAAAGCAACCCTGAATGAAAAGTGCAATACTGGGGGGATTACATTACCAGACTTCAAGCTATATTACAGGGCTATAGTCATAAAGACAGCCTAGTACTGGCAAAAAAACAGAACCATTGACCAATGGAACAAAATTGAAGATCCAAACTTGAGCTCATATAACTTCAGCCACCTCATATTTGACAAAGGGGCCAAAAAAGCTCAATGGAGGAAAGATAGCATCTTCAGCAAATGGTGTTGGCAAAACTGGGCCACCATTTGTAGAAGAATAAAATTAAACCCCTACCTCTCACCCTGTACAAAAATCAACTCCAAGTGGATCAAAGATCTCAATCTAAAACCTGAATCCTTGAAGGTGATAGAAGAAAAAGTTGGCAGCAACCTACAAGACATAGGTGTAGGAGGAGACTTTCTAAACCAGACAGCAGCTGCATGGGAAGTAAGGTCAACAGTTGACAAGTGGGACCTCATAAAACTCAAAGGTTTCTGTACAGCAAAAGAAGCAATCAAGGAGGTGAAGAGAAAACCCACAGAGTGGGAAGAAATCTTTACCAGTGACACATCTGTCAGAGCATTAATGTCAAGAATGTATAAACTACTCAAAAAACAAAGAAGTAAGAAGATAAATGACCTACTGAAAAGATGGAGTAAAGTGTTGAACAGAGTCTTCACCAGTGAGGAATTAAAGATGGCTGAGAAACATCTTAAAAACTGTTCATCATCATTAATAATTAAGGAAATGCAAATTAAAACCACTCTCAGATATCATCTCACTCCAGTACGGCTAGCTAAGATCAAGACAACAAAAGACAACAGATGCTGGAGGGGTTGTGGGGAAAGGGAAACACTCATCCACTGCTGGTGGGAATGTAAACTTGTACAACCACTATAGAAAGTAGTTTGGAGAACCCTTAAAAGACTCAGAATGAGCTTACCATCTGACCCAATCATACCACTCCTGGGTATATATCCCAAAGACTCACCCTACCGCAGAGATACATGCACATCCATGTTTATTGCAGCTCTCTTCACAATAGTGAAGAGCTGGAACCAACTCATATGCCCCTCAACAGATGAGTGGATGACAAAAGTGTGGTACATCTACACAATGGAGTACTATTCAGCGGTAAAGAAGGATGGCATTATGAACTTTGCAGGTAAATGGATGGAGCTCAAAGCCATTATGCTGAGTGAGGTGACACGATCCCAGAAAGACAAACGGAGAATGTTTTTCTTCATTTGTGGATGCCAACACCAAATCCCCCAGATGAAAGGCAAGCTGAATGACAGTATGGTTATATTTTTGGTTTATCTGTAAGCAACTATATTGTCATAATGTGAATCCCTCAATGGGCTCTAGAATTCACCCACCAATTATTTTCAGACTCTGGAATTACTGTATGTGAGTGGAGATTATGTATCCATATTTTAGAATAACATGAAATTGATGGAGGAAAATGTGAATTACTAAGCATAAAAAAGACTGAGAGAAAGATGCAGGACAGTTATGATAGAGTGCTTGATCTGGGATGGTTTGGGGTGGGATGGGGGGAAGGGATAGGGGAATATGCCTGAACAGAAATGAAAAATGATATATGAAGTACATAAAACATCAATAAAAAATAAAATTATTAAAAGAACAAAAACAAAAAAGGCACTCAATGAATATGTACTGCACGGGCATGGAAATTCTATCTTCTATATTGCTTTAGCAGTTACACAATGAACTCCAGAGAAAAGGTTAGAGTTTGCTTTCTTCTTAACAAACAAGCATGTAACAGTGATGGCAGAGTTTAGAGTCACCATAGCCAAATAATATTTAAGGCACATTTGTTTAAAAATTCATGTTTCCTGTTTGTTTGCCATCCCTGTGGGCTGCTTTCTGGGGATCTGGGCTGTTAACTCCTTCCACACTATATCACCCGAGAAGCCTGCATCATGATGCCTGAAGCATCCATGCTCCAAATCACCTGGGCTGCTCCCTGAGCTCTAAGGGTGGAGTAGTGGATAGTGAGGATCTTTAGTTCCCTGGTATTAGTTTTGAATTTCTTGTCAGTCTTAAAAGCAAAGCATAGAATTCGTACACTTAGGGACAATTCGGAAGTAGCTTCTCTGTGTATGATTTACTGTTTCTTTTTACAACAGTTGTGCCCTTTGTTTACTAATTCTGTGACAATTTAAATGAAATGTGTGACAGTGTAGAGTGATCCCTGGGCAAGCCTTGGATGTGCTCTGCACTGTGAGCAAAGCTCCCCATTCTCATTTTCTCAGGTTTATCACCGAACTCTTGAAAAACAGTCAATGACTAAAGATCTAATTTCCAGTCAAGGTGTCTCTTGTGTTTTTAAAAGTATTTTTTTCTTCCCAAAGTTACCTGTTGACAACATCTCTCTATACTTCATTGTACCCAAGTGAGCTTTTGCTGAACCAGATCATGTTAATTGCAGAAGAGACGACCTTAAAATGAAGATTATTCTTATTATTATAGGTTAATGTGCAGAAAGAATTTGTGTGTGTAATTTAATGTTATAAGGGCATATTGCTGAATGGTTAGAGAATCACAGACAGCCACTCAATTTCACTTTTGTCTCAAATTAGACATGATACATCTTGGGTAGGAATCAACACATATGTCTTGAAAGTTTTAACTTGAAAAACAGGATAACTTCAATTCCAAGCCATTTGTTACCATTTTACATTAATTAAGATGCATATTGAAAATATTACCTAAATGACAAAATAAATACATCTCCTAAACTCATAATCTGGTGTTATATTTTTAGTGTTATATATGCATAAAATAAGGGTACTAGTTCACATTGTTGAAGTTGTTACAATTCTATAGATTTAATTTCCAAGGGGGTAGGTACTTAATAACCTATTTCAGGCTTCAGTTTTTAAAAAAAAATATCATTAGAACTGTCTTTCTTAGAAGTTGCCAGGAGCAAGAAAATGGAAAGTGGAACACGATTTCATCTTTTCCCTGTACAGTCCTGGGATTCTAGGCAAGTCATCATCTTTATATTTAAATTGAAATAGGACAGACTTAGCCACCTGGAGGAAGACTTCCCAACAATGGTGTGACAGTGCTTTGCTGAGTATGTGTGGATGTCTAGCCCTACCAGGTTGGGACCTACTCTGTGGGAGGACATCTGATGCTTGAAGCTGTTGTGGTCAGTCAGCTCTACTCAGGGGCTGCAAGAAAGTCATATAGCTTGGCAGAAACATTCTTTTTCTTTGTGGTTTTCAAATTCACTCTATTCTCATATTGTACACCAAGAAACTGCCCTTTTCAGTTTTCTAGGATGATTATCCTAGGTCAAGGGAGACATTACTACATGATTATTAGAATATGAATATGTACCTTAATCCATTTTCTCCTGCTTCAACAGAATACCACAGACTACAAGTCATAAAAATAGGAAGTGTCTGTGTTGGCTCTAGGTTCTGGAACTGGGAGGTCTCACGATCTGGCACTGGTACTGGCAAAGCCTTGTGCTGTGTCATAAAATGGTAGAAAGGAAGCAAACACAAGGCAGAAAGGAGACACTGGCATGCCGCATCTCATTTCATCAAGAACTTGTCTGTTCCTTTGATAAAAGCTCTAACCAGTTCATGATGCCAGGGACTCTCACCATCTCCTGATTTCTTAGATGTTTCACTTCATAATACTGTTATAATGGCATATACTATTAGAGTGATAATTGAATTTCAATGGGAGTTTTGGAGTAGACATTCAAATGCCACAATAGACACATAGAATGAAAAATAAATGCTTAAGAACCAGTAAGTATAAGTTACAGTCTCAGTCTCTTACTACCTGACTCTGTGTTTGGGGGTAATCACCGAAACACCCAGAGCTTAGTATTCTACAGTTTTAAATGTTTCCCAGTAATAAGTTTAAACACCACTCGATAGCTTAGGAAACCAGCTGGGCTTCTGTTCTGACATGAGGGAGGTTGCCATCATCTCATCGTCTTCCTGTGGTACGTGTCCTTGGCATGTGTATATCCAGAACAGAGTTCAAAAGTCAGCAGAACCTATTTGAACACTGAAATGGAAAAATCTAAGAATGAGGTTACAGTGCGGTGGAAAAGTGTTTGCCTAGCATGTGGAGACCCTGCATTCAATCCCAGCACAACAAAAAATACATTTTTGAAATACCTTAGTTATTGGGAAGAACAAGATATATAGAACCCAAAATGTAACCAGACCCCAGTCCTAATACTCATAGCTATATGAGCTGGGGTGAGTTAACTAGCTTACACATAAAGTAAGGACAGTTGTGAGTTTGTGTAAGCCCAAGTGGAGCCTATGGGAAGGAAACTGGATATTGTCTGGCACACAGTTGCTTCTCTTATGCAGTGGCTAGATTCACCAGAACACATCACTTACCCTTATGCAGTGGCCAGATTCACCAGAACACATCACTTACCCTTATGCAGTGGCTAGATTCACCAGAACACATCACTTACCCTTATGCAGTGGCTAGATTCACCAGAACACATCACTTACCCTTAAGTATATAAAATGCATTTCTCTGAAATCTGAAACTAATGATTGCAAATAATGCAGCAGAAAGTGGATCTTAAAGGGAAAAATATTTAGAGTTATGGAATTCCATAATGTATACAGATTTATTTTTGTCATAGGGCTGCTGAGAAAATGGAAACCACCTTAAAGATTCATCAGGATGCAGACTTTGATCATGGTTAGGACAGACATGAGCTTCTGAGCTTCACTAAGTAGACATTGATTTTATGGCTTCTCACTGAAAAACATTTGCTTTCAGAGCACCACTATTTTACAGACATGTTTCCCTTTCTTTTCTAGAGGCTATGGAAACCATTCTCTGTCACTCTGTTCTTTTAAAATGTCCAGGCAGGTCTCCACAAATCTCCCAGGTATAGCATCTCTAGCACTCTTTCTGGTGATGGAGACTAATGCTGTGGGAAATTATGTAATTATGAGATGGACTACAAGGCTGGTCTCTATCTCCTTGCTGGGTTCTGAATAGGTACAGTCTTTTTTCTTGACTTTTTGCACACTTTTGTGTGTCAGACATTTCATTGAACACCAGGTCTACACAACAGTTGTGATTTTGTAGGGAGAAATAAGCATAAGTCTGGGTGCCTGGTATGATGACACACTCCTGTGATCTCCCAGCACTTGTGGGGTCAAGGAAGATGGGATCATGAGTTCAGGACCAGACTATCCTGATAGCGAAAGTGTTTCCTAACAAAAACACATCTGCAGGAGGTTAACTGTACTTTTGTTTTGCAGCATTTTTTTAATAAAATGTGCTGCATTTCCCTTCTGTACAAAGTACTGTTTTAAGTTTTGTGTAATATAAAAAAAATCATAAGGCTTGACATCAAGTTGTTTATGTTCTACAAAGTGATATTAAATATTCAAGAAATATGACAGGAGAAATCTTTAGACAGAATATGAGAAATCATGTGAATTATACAAGTACCTTTGCAGATAAAAAGAGAGACCACATTTTGATGAACTACCGGATGTGGTTTTAGGATGTACAATAGGGGAACTAACTGAATTTATTTATTTTCTTTTTTTTTATTTATTTTTATTTTTTTAATCAAATCTAGACCCATGCCCCCCCATTCCCCAACCCTAGCAGAGCTCATGCATTCTGCCAAACATGCTTTTCATCTCTTTCTCATTGACTGAATTTAAATTGAAGGAAGAGTCGAATCAGTGGCCAGAGGCCAGGAGTCATGCTAAGGTGGTAGTGACCGTTGTATAAGGCAAATGGAATTGGTGGAAGTAACTGAATTACTAAGGCTTACAGGAGACATTTCCTCAGACACAGGACTCCACAGTTCATGAGAACATAGCACTAAGTTAGCAATCTCAGTCTCCAATTGCTTAGTGGTGTCAGTAGACTGAAGCTAGAGTCAAAAGCAGGTTCTTCCAATAGCTACAGGAGAAGCTTTCTATATCCTCTCAATGTGTTTGAGAAAAACATTATATATTTTCAGTACATTTTGAAAAGATAGCCTCCTCTGGTCTGGTTAGCTAGACCTCAAAAGTTTGTTTACCTGATGGAGGGAGACCAGGTAGGCTTCTCCCTATTTTCTCATTCAATCTCTAAGAAGTATAAAATAAATTCAGAATTCAGTATTTATGAGAAGGGAATCATTTAAGATGGTGCAAAAAGTAAGTATAGCTGTTTGGATGTCTGTATGTGGGACTGGATGGATGGCTCAGTAGTTAAGAACATTGGCTGTTCTTTCAGTTCCTAGCACCCACATGGCAGCTAACACCCATCCTTAACTCCAGTTCCTGAGAATCCCATGCCCTCTTCTGGTCCCTGGGAGTATTGCACACATGCAGAGCATGTTATATATGCAGACAAAGTACTCATACACATAAAGATAAAATAAAATAAAATAAAATATTAAATTAAAATAAATAAAATGCCTGTGTCTATTTGCAGGATCCAATGGCAGCATTAATAAAGTTTAAGAAACTAGTATTTAGTTTATACAACTGTGTGGAAACTTTGAAATGTTGCCATAGAGAACTGCTAACAGCTGTACTTTGGGAAGATGATTCTGCCAAGAGCAAATGTGAGCAAAGGAGAACATCAAAAGTGCACTGCAACATCTTGAGAAGAGTTGCAAAATGTTAGAGTAGTTGCATTCTATACAGAAGACAATGCCCCTGAGTCATGGTGGACAGAGAATAGTATAACTTGGCAAAGAATTGATTGCAAGTGGTGATGAGAAACCAGAATCAGAGGACTCAAAGGACGTGAGTTTAGATATAGGCTGGCCCCTGGAAAAAAAAGATGATACCATTAGCAGAAGTATGAACATAAGCTGGTTGATGATGAAATATTAAATGTAGAAAAAGAAATTTCAAATCTGCCACACAGTCCTGGATTTAACTCTTGAAATCAAATATCTACCTGTACAATGAGATGAAGTTCTTGGACTTCCTTCATAACAAAATATGTATTATTTACCTCATTCTTGCAAAAAGTATAATCCATTTAAGCATGTGTTGTTGTTGAAACAGAGTGTAATTTATTCCAGATAAACTTGAAAGTTAGTGAGACTCAATTGGATAGAAAATGTCCGATGTTTTATAAAAAATTCATACGTTTAGTACCGCAAATATCCAACCATTATGAAGCTCAACTCAAGCTACATAACAATTATTTTGTCTCATAAAATCATTTTTACTTAGAGTTTAAAATTTAAAAAGTACTATTTGCATATATGTTGGATATTCAAATGGAAACTGGTTTGTTCAGTCACAGTTCAAGACACTCCAATCATATCATGAAAAAAGCCAAAATAAAATTTCTTATAAATTTCTAAACTGCATATGCTGGCAAGAGGCATCCTGGGTTCACTGAGAAGAACAAGCACCTTGCTGTGGAATTTCCCACGTAGATAATATGAATGAGTCCCATTCAGGTACAATTGAAAAGCACCAAGCTACAGATGTCTCTAGATTCTAATCCTTGGTGAAAGAAATGAATCACTCCCTTAGATCAGGGTACACTTCAGGAAACTAGCCGGTGATTAAAAGTTTCTGAGTTATATTTCAGGAGAAAAGCAGCAGATTTGTTTGCTAATTCTGAATGGTACTCCCTGAATCCTCTGGGACTGTGACATAGAGAATACACACATGGGACTCATGTGCCTGAAGTGTCAATCTGTGTGAACTTCAGTTAAATGTCAGTGTTATTGTTCATATCTTCTGTTTTATACAAAATTGCAGCCATTACAGAAAGGTTATGTGTACTAGATTGCCAGGAACACAAGAAGGAATCAACTATTTCAAACAGGTGTGATAGTTGATGATGAAACTTGTAAATTTAAGGTAAATATTATTTTTAACACATACAGAACATAAAAGCCATACATATTTATGCAATATTCTTTGATATTCCAGTACCTTTACACACTATGTACTGTTTAGATGACACCTACTCTGTCAGATATTTCTCCTTCAATAATTGCCATTTATTTCTTATTTATTTCAATGTATATTTCATACAATAATCTTAATTATATTTAGACCCCTCCCTTTCCTGGAACTCTCCCCCATAACCTGCCCACAGGATTTCATGCATTGTGTCAGATATGTTAATGCCTACCAAGTCAACTTTGTGCACCTAGATATCCCTGAGTGCAAGTTCATCCTCTGGAGCATGGTCAGCCTATCTAGTGTCAGTCCCTTAAAGAACAGACTCTCCTTACCCATAACCCCTGGCTCTTACATCTTTCCTCTCCCTCTCTCCCAAGGTGTTTCTTGAACCCTGGGTAAATAAGGTTTAATATGATTCCTATCTACGGACACACACTGTGCAAACTCTTACTCTCTATGATTTGACCATTCGTGGCATTGTGTTCATTACCCTCTGATGCACGAAGAAGCTTCCCTGGTGAGAGTTGAGAGACACATTAGTATTATCTCTACCCTTTGTTCCACTATATCCTTTGAGTCTTAGATCTGCAGGTTCATTGTAGATGTGTTATTTAGGCATCTCACAGACACTTATTTTCTGTGTGACTACTTGTAGAATTCTGTAATAGTCTCCATCTCTCCATCTGTTGTAGAAAAAGAAGCTTCTTCGATATGTGGTGACAGATATATTTATATGTAAATATATGGATACATATTTAGCATATGTAAGTCATTATGTTTGTCTAGGGATGTGACAGACAAGAGGTTTTCTCCAGGCTCTGTAACTTCTGTGGCTATGTGTATTTGCCTATTTTTACAATGCCACACATGTGTTTCCTCCCATTGAGTGGGTTTTAAGTCCAAATAGGTAGTTATTGATTACTCCAAAGAAAAAAGTGCCACCTGTATAATGATATAGTTTGCTGTGCCTGTCATTGTTATGGTCATTAGGCTTTAAAGCTCAGCTTGACCGCTGGTTGTTTGGTATTTGTTGTTGTTGTTGTTGTTGTTTTCCCCATTAGCAGCTTGCAAAGTGTCCTCCAAAACTATGAGAGGCATTCTTCAGGGAGGAGGCTTTCAGGTAATCTACAGCTCCAGTGGTTCAACTCTTGTGTTTGAAGTATGACCTGTCTTTGCCAATAAGCACTTTTCTTCAAGTTCTGGGAGGCAATCAAGAGCTGTGGCCATATCCTGTGCTATTTTGGGAGTTCCTGCATGGCACCTTGTTTTTTGTTACATAGGCTTCAGCTATATACATGCACTCAGGTACAGATACTGTATGTGCAATATTCAGTAGGGTTTTGAACTAATACATTTCCCTCTGGTTTTTCACACCATGTAAACATTATTTATTTCTTATCTATCTCTCCCTGTATAACCATGTATTTATAGTGAAATCATCCCTTACTCTTTCTTCTAGTTCTGCTTTGTATTGTCAGGACTGTGCAATTCCTCAGAATCTTTTGTTCTTCTCTAAAACTAACCTAGCCCCTGCTGAGCAGCATGCCCCTGACCCCATGCTGCCCTACTCTTCTAGCCTCCAGGGTAACCATCACGCTCCTCTCAGCTTCTATGAAACCAATGTTTCATATTTCATATATGAGTGAAATCATGTGTAACAAAACTTTTGATATATGGGCATATCTCCAAGTGTTCCTGGTATTTGTGGTAAAATAGATAAGCCAGAATGTCACTAAAACATGTCTCATACTTCTCTTTAGAGATGCACTTATACGTTTACTTATAAATATATATTTATATATAAATATATTTATGTATAAAATTTATTGAACATAAAACCATGTATTTATGTATGTAAAACATTCTAACACAACCCAAAATTAATTTCATAAATTCTGATATCTGAAGAAAATTCTAAAGGTGATGTTATAAGCCACAGTAAGACCCTGTCATATTTTACAGAAAAAATGTAATTCATGGATTATCATACCATACAAACATCTGTGTCTATACCAAAGTAACCTACCATAACAATTAGTACTGTTTAAATACCTATATATCTAATTGCTTGTGCTTCATTAGTAGAATTGAAAGATTATTCATGGACAAACTGTCAGCCCATGAAAGGAAACAGCCAGAATTGACCAGAGTCCAAGATAACAGCTCCAGAGAAAGTAGACTGTTTTGCTTCTCGTCTACCTGTGTCCCTTTTCTAAGCCTAGGGAACAATCTGTGGAAGAGGGGGCATGATAGAATGTAAGGGCTGAGATTGTTGTGAATGACGAAACTACAGCAATATATTCTGGACACTCCTCTGATCAACTTGATTGAACATATAAGCCCCCCCCCCAACTGGATGGTGGGACCCATGGGCTGTGTGAGTTTGGGCACAACTGCTTGAAATTGGTTTTACATGAAGGATGCTTGTACTCATAAATGATTACTTATTGTTTAAAAATGAAAAAAATAAAGAAGTAATAAAAAATAAAGGTGGTGTTTCATAACTAGAAATGTTAATGACACTATATTGGACCGGTGACCTGGCGATTTGTTGCTTTCATAAAATAAAGTTGGCTGAGATTTATTTTCAAGCTTCCTTCTTTATGCTGACCCTCATAAAATGTTTCCATGGGAGAGACAATTGAATGCTAAAATAAAAAGAAATATCTTTTTTTTTATTTCTTGATATTTTCCCTGTCTAGCCAAGGCTGGTCTTGAAGTCTCCATTCTCCTGGGTTGGCCTTTAGGGCGCTAGGATTACATAAAGGCACCAGTATAACCATAGAAAGAACTATAAATGAAATCTAAGTAAAAATGTTTTGAGACTTTGAAGAACCAGAAATATGAAGTTAAAGTAATCAATCACGATCCAAACAAAATGATGATTCGGCTATGCTTTAATACTCTGTGGGACATCAAGACACAGATTGATCCTAGCACACTAATGGTGGTGGACTTCAACACCCCACTGAGCCCCTTGGATAGATCAAGTGGACAAAAAATAAACAGAGAGACATGAGAACTGAACAATGCAATACACTCCAGATGGACCTCACAGACATGTACAGAATATTCCACCCTAACACCAGAGAATATATTTTCTATTCAGCACCTCACAGGACATTCTCCATAATCAACCACATACTGAGGCACAAAAGAAATCTGAACAAATACAAAATGATGGAAATTATTCCATGCATTCTATCAGACCACAGTGCAATAAAGTTCAATATGAAGACCAGAATAAGCCCAACCAGCTACAAGAACATATGGAGACTAACCAACACAACCTCGAATAATGAATGGGTCAGGGAAGAAATAAAGAGCGAAATAAAAGTATTCATGTAACTGAACAAAAAAGACAATACAAGACAATAAAACCTGTGGGATACTTTAAAAGCAGTCTTGAGAGAGAAATTTATAGCCCTAAGTGCACACATCAAAAAACAGAAAGGGAACAAATAAACAATCTAACACTGCAGCTAAAAACATGTGAGAGACAACAATAAATGAACCCTAAACCAAACAGACAGGAAGAAATAACAAAAATCATAGCAGAAATCAATGAAATAGAAACAAAGAAAACAATATATAGAATCAACCAATCCAAAAGCTGGTTCATTGAAAAGATAAACAAAATAGACAGACCTCTAGCCCAGTTAACCCCCCCCCAAAAAAGAAAGTAAGAAAGAGCTACTCCAAATCAATAGTATTCATGATGAAAAGAGAAACATCACAATAGACAAAGATCCAGACAATCATACGGGAATAATTCAAAAACCTATACTCCACTAAATATGAAAACCTAAGAGAAATGGATGAATGTCTGAAATCCTGGAACCAAAAAAGCTTAACCAAGAAGAGATTGACAGTTTAAACAGACCCATAATATTTGAGGAAATTTAAGATGTAATTAAGAAAGCCTCCCAACTAAAAAAGCCTGGGCCCAGGTAGTTTCACAGCAGAATTCTACAGAAAATTTAAAGTGGTCCTACCACCATTACTACTCAAAGTGTTCAGAAGGATACAAATAGAGGGAACTATCCCAAATTCCTTCTATGAAGCAAGCATCACTCTAGTACTCAAACCAGGCAAAGATACAACCAAAAAAGAAAGCTATAGCCCCATGGCATAGGGGCTATAGATGCAAAAATTCTCAATAAAATACAGCCAAATTGCATAACAGACCCACATCAAACAGATCATCCATTATGACCAAGTTGGATTCATACCAGAGATGCAGGGATGGTTCAACATACATAAATCAATAAATATCATAAAACACATAAAAAGACTGAAAGACAAAAAACACAGGATCATCTCAATTGATGCAGAAAAGTCTTTGACAAGATCCAGCATCCCTTCATGTTTAAAGTGCAAGAGGAAATCAGACTGAATGAAACATTCCTCAACATGATCAAAGCCATATATAGCAAACCCACTGCCAACATTGTCCTAAATGGAGAAAAATTGTAACCATTTTCCTTAAAGGTGGGAACCCAGCAAAGCTGCCCTTATTGCCACTCCTCTTCAACATGGTGCTTGAAATACTAGATGGGGCAATAAGACAAGAGAAAGAAATTAAGGGAGTACTAATCAGAAAAGAGGAAGTCAAGCTAGCCCTTTTTGCAGATGATATGATAATTTACCTAAAGGATACTAAAAACTCCACCAGAAAACTTCTAGAAATGATTAAGAGTTTCAGTAAAGTGGCAGGCTAGAAAATTAACTTAGAAAAATCAGTAACCTTTCTTTACACCAACAATAAACAAGTGGACAGGGAATATAAGAAAGCCTTCCTACTCACAATAGCCTCAAAAATAATAAAATACCTGGGAATAAACCTAACCAAAGACCAAAGATCTCTACAACAAAAATTTGAAACCCCTGAAGAAAGAGATTGAAAAATGACATCAAAAGATGGAAAGACCTCCCATGCTCATAGACTGGAAAATTAATTTAGTAAAATTGTTCATTTTACCCAAATTGATATACAGATTCAATGCAATTCCAATCAACATCCCCATGAGCTTCTTCACAGACTTGGAAAAAAATCCTTAATTTCATATGGAAAAACAAATGTCCCCAAATAGCTAAAAGCAACTCTGAGTAGAAAATGCAATACAGGTGGGATTGCTCTACCAGACTTCAAGCTATATTACAGGGTCATAGTCAAAAAGAAAGCCTAGTACTGGCACAAAACAGACTCATCGACCGATGGAACAAAATTAAAGACCCAAACTTGGGCTCATATAATTTCAGCCACCTCATATTTGAAAAAGCAGAAAAAAAAATAACTTAATGGAGTAAGGATAGCATCTTCAGCAAATAGTGTTGGCAAACCTGGATCACCATTTGCAGAAGAACAAAATTAAACCCCTACCTCTCATCCTGGACAAAAATCAACTCCAATTGGATCAAAGATCTCTATGTGAAGCCTGAAACTCAGGAATGATAGAAGAAAAAGTTGGCAACAACCTACAAGACATAGGAGTAGGAAAAGACTCTAAATCAGACAGCAGCTGCACAGGAAATAAGGTCAACAGTCAACAAATGGGACCTCATCAAACTCAAAAGGAAGTGAAGAGAAAACCTACAGAGTGAGAGGAAATCTTCACCAGGGATTTCTCTGCAGAGCATTAACATCAAGAATATATAGACTACTCAAAAAACAAAGACGAAAACAAATGTCCTTCTCAAAAGATAGAGACGGGCTGGAGAGATGGCCTAGCGGGTAAGAGCGCCGACTGCTCTTGCAGAGGACCCGGGTTCGATCCCCAGCACCCACATGGCGGCCGAGAACCGTCTGAAACTCCAATTCCAGGAGAACTCCAGCTCCAGGGGAATCCGACACCCACTTCTGATCTCCGCGGCATTGCACGACACGGGTGCACAGACTTGCATGCAGACAGTACATTTGTACACATACAGAAATAAATAAAAATTAATAAAAAAAAATTTTTAAAGATAGAGACAAGAGCTAAACAGAGACTTCACCAGTGAGGAAATAAAGATGACTGAGAAACATCTTAAAAAGTGTTCAACATCATTAGTAATTAAGGAAATGCAAATTAAAACCACTCTCAGATATCAACTCACTCCAGTATGAACACAAAAGACACCAAATGCTGGTGGAAATGTAAACTTCTACAACCATTATAGAAAGCAGTGTGGAGAACCCTTAAAAGACTCGAAATGAGCCTACCACCTGACCCAGCCATGCCAATCCTGGGTAGATAACCACAAGACACATCTTATCTCAGAGATACATGCACATCCATGTTTACTGCAGCTCTGTTCACAATAGCAAAGAGCTGGAACCAACCCAAATGCTCCTCAACTGACAAGTGGATGACAAAAATGTGGTACATCTACACAAAGGAGTTCTATGGAGTGGTAAAGAAAGATGACATCATCATGAACTTTTCAGGTAAATGGATGGAACTGGAAGCCATTATGCTAACTGAAGTGACACAGTCCCAGGAAAACAAATCAAGAATAGTTTCCTTCATTTGTGGATCCTAACACCAAATCTCCAGATGAAAGGCAAGCTGAACAACATTATTGTTATATTTAGAGGAATATAAAATCTAAGGAGCAAAGTGTGAATTCCTAAACATACAAAAAAATAAAAAGACTGAGAGAAAGATGCAGGACAGTTATGGCAGAATGCATGATCTGGGGGTGGTGTGGGGGGAAGGGAAAAGGGAATATGTCTCAATTGAACTGAAAAATGATGTCTGAAATACACAAAACATCATTAAAAGCATAAAAAATTAATTAATTAATTAATTAATTAAAAATAAAGATTTTTTCTTTAATACAAGCTTAAAAAATGAAGCGTTAGCGGAAATCATCTTCGATAGTTGATTTTTGGTTAGGAAGAAAGTCAAGATAGGAGAAGTAGCTGGGAGGCAGAGGCAGGTGGATCTTTGTGAGTTCAAGGCCAGCCTGGTCTACAGAGTGAGTTCCCAGACAGCTGGGGCTACAGGGAGACCCTGTCTCAAAAAGACCAAAAACAAAAAAATAGAAAGAAAAGTTTAGACATTAATTCCAATATTATATGAAAAAGTTATTTGCGTGCACATTAATAATTGCTTTGGTTTTGAAGGCCATATGAAGTTGAAGTCAGCGCTGCCATTGCTTGAAGGACTTCATCAGTCTGTGAGTGGCAGAGGTGCTGGTTCTGTTGCTACCCCTGGGGCTGTGTGATTCCTTCTCTGTAGTGTGTTCCTCTCTGACAAGGAGCCACCAACCACAGCAGGAAGCACTGTATGGACCTCACAGAGAGAACCTAGAGAACTGAGTGAGTGTAAAGAAGACCAGAGATACCATTCCCTGGAGGACCACAGGGATTAATCCTGAGGGAGGGATTAATCAGATCACTCTACAAACTGGTTGAGCTAAGAGCAAGGAATGCAGCACAGTTCTCAAATTAATCTCCCTATGTTAATCTCACTCCTTGAAGGATTTTCACTTAGATTCAGTAGTAGATTATTTAAAGACCAACTAAAACAATAATATATAAAACACAAATAAAACATGGAAACATGGTAAATATAACGCATGTTATTTTCTGACATTACATTTTATATTTCTTTTAAAATGTTTTTTAATGAAGTTTTGTGCAATTCATACATTTCTCAGTCCAATTTATACTTATTCCCCTTTTCATGCCCCCCACCCCACCTGAGTTCATGCATTTTGCGATACATATCCTGCATCTCTTTTTTTCAGTCTTTTAAAAGTTTCTCTGTGCAGAGATTTACTGCTTTGGGCTGAAGTTTATTGTTTCAGTCAGTTCTTTGACACAGTCCTTTTGTTGTTGTTCCCTCCAATTTGTATTGCTCCAAAATATGCATATATGCTCTGTACACGTATACCAAAATTATGATGTCTGAGAGTAAACTATATGTTAATTCCAAAACATGTTTAGGAATTCACATTTTCCCCTTAATTTTATATTACTCTAAAGTATGCATACATCTCCCCCCCCATATGCCACAATTACAAAGTTTGAAAATAAATGGTAGATTAATTCTAGATCCCATTAAGGTAATCACATTATAATGGTACAATTGTTTTCAGGTAAAAAAGGCATATATATATATATATATATATATATATATATATATAATTTTGCTTTACTACAAGGTATTTGGTGCTACCATCAACAAATGAGGGATACCATTCCTCATTTGATTTTCTGGGACTGTGTTACTTCACTTAGCATAATGTCTTCTAATTCCATCCATTTACCTGCAAAGTTCATGATGTTATTTATTTATTTATTTATACTTTTTGTACAAGATTATGTTGATGTCATCTTTCTTTAGCACTGCTTTGTGTAAATGTACCACATTTTCTCCATTCAATCATTGGTTGAGGAACACTTGGACTGCTTCCAGCTCTTCACTATTTTGAAGAGAGCTGCAATAAACATAGATGCGCATGTATCGCTGAGATAAGACGTGTCTTGTGAGTATATACTCAGAAGTGGTATGGCTGGGTCAGGTGGTAGACTCATTTTGAATCTTTTAAGAGTTCTCCACACTGATTTTCATAGTGGCTGTATGAGTTTATATTCCCATCAACAATGGATGAGTGTTCCCCTTTCCCCCAAACCTCTCCAGCATTTGGTGTCTTTTGTTTTCTTGATCTTAGCCAGTCTTATTGGAGTGAGATGATATCTTAAAGTGATTTTAATTTACATTTCCTTAATTATTAATTATGTTGAATAGTTTTTAAGATGTTTCTCAGACATCTTTATTTCCTTACTGGTGAACTCTCTGTTCAGCTCTTTGCTCCATCTCTTGTGGGTCATTTGTCTTCCTACTTCTTTGTTTTTTGACTAGTTTATACATTCTGTATGTTAATGTGCTGTCAGATGTATCACTGGTGAAGTTTTCCTCCCACTCTGGATTTTCTCTTCAGTTCATTGTTTCTTTCACTGTACAGAAGCTTTGAATTTAATGAGATCCCACTTGTCAATTTTTGACCTTATTTCCTGTGCAGCTTCTGTTTGATTTGACATTTTATATTTCAACTCTAAGATAAGTCTGTTTTAAAAATATGATTGTACCCCCACATCCACGGCTTCTGCATAGGCAGATTCACACACTAAAAGTATTTGAACAAATGCATCTGACCCAAACACATAAAGACTTTCTTTGTCATCATACCATCCACAATTCAGTAGAGCAGTTATTTACAAATACATTGTATTAGATATTATAATTACTCTGAAATGACTAGAAGTACATGGGTTATATGCAGATATGCCATTTTCAAAAGAACCAAGAAAACACACACACACACACACACACACACACACACACACACGCCAAGATGAGAGATGAACAGAAAGGGATTTTGGCTCACCTGTAGAAGCAGGAGGACAGAAAAGTGTCAAAAAAAAAACCACCCCACCACCCTGCTATGTATATCAAGAATGTATTTCTCAGTTAATCCTCACAAAGGCAGACATTACTAACCTTAGTTATAAGCTGAGAAAATTGGGTCTAACTGTGACCTATGTTAATTCTGATGATAGTGCTGGTTCTATACTACCATGTCATGTCCATGTGACTACATACACCACAGTGCCTCATTTCACATGGCTGTGTTCCATTGGGAGGACAAGAAGCAGAACAAAGGAACTCACCCCTTGAGGCTTTCCTGAGACCTTCCTGGCCATTGTGACCCTTTATCAAGTGCTTCACTATTGTATATGATTTGTGGAGCTAGAGCTTTGAGTTAGAGAGAGTTCATATTGGACAGTACACCCTGCTGAGAGGATCTGGAGATCACTCAAGGGTCATTCATTGTACATGAAGACTTTAGTAGATTGATGTGAAGTTCTTGATTTCTCTACCATCTTCCATAAATAATATACTTGAAATATGCCTTGGGCCAAAGCATGTCTCAATGCTACATCCTAAATTCCATTCTTCTTCCCTTCCAAAAAGCTCAAAACAAAACATAAAAAAATAAGCAAAAAACCCTTATGTCTAGCCCCTAAGTAATTTTACTATAAATTTTACTGAAGTTTGTTCATCTGAGAAACAAAATCCAAAGCAAGAGAGCTTTAAGAGATGATGCTATATTTTAGAGAGCAAATAGTCCACACTGACAGAAGATAAAATCTGAAGTATAGAAAATGGGTTCAAGGAAGTATGAGGAGTAGAGCAAAAGTTTTGAGACAAAAGTTTATAAAGAATGAAACACTGTGGAAGTAAGATACCATTATAATTCAAGGGGAAGAAGAATATGTATAATTCTCTGGACTCTTAATGAAATGCCTTACCATGTGTTTTTTGAATAGGTGATGTTGGATTCACTGTGTTTCAATTTGATGGTTCTAGTTACCTTTTTACTACTGGGACAAAAACATTGACAGAAATAGCTGGGCGTGGTGGCGCACACCTTTAATCCTAGCACTTGGGAGGCAGAAGCAGGTGGATCTTTGTGAGTTCAAGGCCAGCCTGGTCTACAGAGTGAGTTCCAGGACAGCTGGGGCTACAGGGGGACCCTGTCTCAAAAAGACCACAGGAAAAAAAAAACTGACAGAAACCATTGTGAGGAAGTGTTTATTTAGCTTACAGCTCACAGTTCATCATCAAGGAAAACCAAGGCAGGAGCTCAAAGCAGGAGCCTGGAAACAGGAACTGAAGCATGGACCATGGCTGTTTACTGGCTTGCTCCTGTACCCTGGGATCAGCCTGCTTTCTTATAGATTACAAGACCACCCATCAAGGGGACAATAGTAATCAGCCTCGGCTCCCTGTGACAAGATACCTGACTTAAAAGGAAAAAAAAAAAGCATTGTTTCAAATCACAGTTTTGGAATCTTCTGTTCATGATCTCTGGGCCCTGTGGCTTGGGTTTCTGGCAAAAAAGGCATTATGGAGTGAAGCACAGGGTAGAAGGAGAATGCTCATATTATGGCCACCATGAAACAGAGATAGAGGAAGGGCAAGAAACAAGATACATTTTCTAGGGCATGTCCTCAGTGACCCTCTTTGTCCAAATTGGACCTCCCAAATTTCTATCGCTGCTCTACAGTTCACCAGTTTATGACTCCATCAGTCCACTCATGTGGTCTTTGATCTCATAATCCACTTACCTCCCTCAAAGCCCCACCACTGTGGACTGCTCTACAATGAGGGCCCAGTTTTTAATACATGGTATTTAGGGTTATATTTCAGAAAGAAAATATTACAAATGTGTAGAAGGAAAAAGCATCGATAAATACTATCAATCCTGGACACTTTAAGTTGAAGCATCCCACTGTCATTTTATCACCAAATTAGACAGGGACAGGGTTGGAAAATGACGAAGAAGAAAATGTATAAGAATTTCTCCATTTCTAGCCTCTGGGTTCAGTTAAAAAGATGCTGGAGAGGAGGGGTTTGCTCCAGGCTTACAATCCCAAATTGTAAAGTTCAGGAAACCACTAGATGCAAACGATGTTTAAGACTGAAATTCAAACATCCTAATAAATTGTCATATGTTCTAAGCTCCAGTTTTCAAGAGGGACGAACTTGACAGTTGACATGAGGAGAGATATATGTAAATGAGTCAGCTGAACAGACATATAGGAAACTACCGAGCTTAAGGAGCAACTTCTATTCTGTATTTCAATACTGCTACTTCTTCCGGCAAAGAAACACATACTAACTTTCCAGGTCTCTTATAAGCTACTCATATATTATGTGACTTGAATCCCAGAAATTGCTGACAAACACTAGCTTGTGGAATTTTTCATTCAAGCATTTTCTGCTATTGATGAAATAGACAGTGGGCAGGTTCCTTGGGAAATCAGCTCTTCAGACTGAATGGAATCAACTCACCCCCCTAAGTCATTAAAATAAGGATGTTATGACTTTCACATACCAATGCATTAATTTTTTAACAGGATTATATTTAGAATTCTGATTTTCTTTTTGGTAAGTTCCGAGGAAAAGTATAATTATTCAAGGTTTGACATATAGCTCTCTCATAAACTTCACTGGGATATAAGTCAGAATATTTCTTTAGAAAAGTAAGTGCTCAGGGTGTGAGAATTTGGAAAAGGTACTGTTGTTAATTTTCAAGGGCTAAATGGGGAGCAGCAGATATTACTGTGTTGAATAATAGACACCAGGGATAAATGCTTAAAATAGTTTGGTTCTGTTTGAGTAATTCCTAAATATTTCATTCAAAAGTTCCAAAAGGCATAAAAGTTTGTGGTTTTTTTTTTCATAAACCGCTGAAGGAACCCCAGCATTTAAAATCATTTATTGAATGTTGTATATTTCAACCAATACATCTTGATCATATTTAGACCTCTTCCTTATCTGTCCCACCCATACCCAGGCTATTGGATTTCATGAACTCTCTAATATATATTTTAATGATCAATTACCAATAGTTCCTCAGGTAAGATTGGTTCTTTTCTGGTTTTCTGTCTGGTTTGGTTTTGCATTGGTCATGTGCATGCTGTCACCATTGCTATAAGTTCATATGATCAAGTTCCCAGCCACCTGGAAAAAAAATGTTTCCTTGTGATCTTTCACCAAGCCTGACTCTTCCAGTCTTTCTGCACCCTCTTCTCCAGTGAGCCCAGAGTGGGTGAAATTTAATACAAGAGTCCTGTCCAGGGACTCACACTCTGCAGACTCTTATTCCTTACACTTTCACATTTGTGGCTTTCTGTGGTAATTGCCTTCTGTTGCATGAGGAAACCTGACTGGTAAGAGTTGAGAGACACATTAATATTTGCCCTGTCCCCTGTTCTGCCATGTTCCTTGAGCCTTAGGTGAAGAGGGTTGAATTGTAGACATGCTACTTAGGGCTGAGCCTCTCATAGACATCTATTCTTTGCATATGACCAGTTGTGGAACTATGTAATAGCCTCCATCTGTTTGGAATAGAAGCTTCTTTGATGAGTGGTGAGAAGTATAATTGTTTGTAAATATAAAGATACACATTTAGCACACTATAAGAAATTATTTTGGTCTAAGTATGTGACAGATGTAGGTTTTTTTCTAGAATCTATGACCTCCCCAGCCATGTGTATTTGGCTATATTTATAGTATGACCTGTGAACTCCTTCCTATTGAGTGGTACTTAAGTCCAATTAGATAGCTGTTGATTACCCCCAAGATAAAAGTGCCAATACTCCACCAATAGAGATAGTTTTCTGTGCTGGTCATTGTGGTTATTAGGTTCTAAGGCAGAGGTTGGACCATTGATTGGTTTTCTCCATTAGCAGCTGACCCTCTGATATGAGAGCTAGTTACAGAGAGGAGGTTACCAGGACATTTCCCACTTCATTGCTTCAAATCCTGTCCCTGAAGTATGGCTCATCTTCAGAATCAAGGTATTTTTAATATAATACTTTTATTGATGTTTTGTGTATTTCAGACATCATTTTCAGTTCAATTTAGACATATTCCCCCTTCTCTTTATCCCACCCCACCCCAGTTCATGCATTTTGCCATACATGTCCTGTATCTTTCTCTCAGTCTTTTAAAAGTTTTTCTCTGTAAAGGTTTATTGTTTGGGGCAGAATTTAATGATGTCAGTTCTTATGTTGATCCAGTCCTTATGTTGTTGTGGTTCCCTCCCAACTGCATTGCTCCAAAATATGCCTATATAAATGTCATATATGTACCAGAATTATGCCCTCCAGGAATAAACTGTATGTTAACTCTAATATATGTTTAGGAGTTCACATTTTTTCCCTTTAATTTTTATATTACTCTAAAGTAATATATGAATACATACCTTCTGCCCATATACATTGATTACCATGTCTGAAAGTAAGTTGAAAGTTAATTCTAGGGCTCATTAAGAGATTCACATTATGGGTCACCAGTCTTCCTGTATAGGGAGGTCTTGGAGATCCACTAATGGGACTTCAGCCAGTGTCCAGTCTATAAAGAGGAAAGTCTGCTCATGCTTCAAAAAAGGAAGCCTGGTCTAACAAGACCTGATTTTGTCCTCGAGTGGATAGAACTGGTAAATGAAAAGCTGAAAGGAGCCAGGGGCTCCCACCCACCCCCCAAATAAAAGACCTGAGTGACCCTTGAGGACCAGATCCTCAACTGACCTTGAGAAAACAAAAACCTTGGTTAATATGGGCTAACTGTGTGGCCTTAAGCACCCAAAAGGAAAGTATAACCAGAAATAAATAATCAGTAAGGTCTGAGAAATTGTACTTCAGATATAAAACTTGAGATCTTAGAAAAAAATAAAATGCAAAAAGGGTACATTAAAAATACATCAAAAACTTTAAAAAGACCAAGAAAATAATTCATGAGCTCTGGTGGGGTGGGGGGCATGGACGGGGGAATGGGTCTAAATTTGACTAAGAAATGTTGCATGAGACGCACAAAACTTCAATAAAAACTAGGGATGGAATAGCAAAAAAAAGAAAAAAGGAGATTCACATTATAACATCATTGTTGCTTTCAAATAGAAGAAATATAACAATAACGTTGCTCAGCTTGCCTTTCAATTGGGGGATTTGGTACTAGTATCCACAAATGAAGGAAACTTGCTCCTAGTTTGCTTTGTGGGGACTGTGCTACTTCACTCAGCATAGTGTCTTCTAGTTCCATCCATTTACCTGCAAAGTTGATGATGTCATCTTTCCTTACCACTCCATAGAACTCCATTGCGTAGATGTACCATATTTTTGTTATCCACTAATCAGTTGAGGGACACTTGGGTTGCTTCCACCTCTTTGCTATTGTGAAGAGAGCTGCAATAAACATATATATGCATGTGTCTTTTAGATAAGATGAGTCTTGTGGATGTATACCCAGGAGTGATATGGCTGGTTCAGGTGATAGGCTCATTTTGAGTCATTTAAGGGTTCTCCACACTGCTTTCCACAGTGGTTGTATGAGTTTACATTCCCACCAGCAATGGATGAGTGTTCAACTTTCCCTTCAACCTCTCTAACATTTGGTGTCCTTTGTTTTCTTGATCTTAGCCAGTCTTACTGGAGTAAGATGATACCTTAGTATGGTTTTAATTTGCATTTCCTTAATTATTGATGATGTTGAACACTTTTAAGATGTTTCTCAGCCATCTTTACTTCCTCACTGGTGAAGTCTCTGTTTAGCTCTTTACTCCATCTTTTGAGTGAGTCATTTGTTTTCTTACTTCTTTGTTTTTGAGTTGTTTATATATTCCGCATGGTAATGCTCTGTCATATGTATCACTGGTTAAGATTTCCTCCCACTCTGTGGGTTTTCTCTTCACTTCCTTGATTGTTTCATTGGCTGTACGGAAGTTTTTGAGTTTGATGAGGTCCCACTTGTCAGCTGTTGACCTTATTTCCTGTGCAGCTTCTGTTTGATTTAGAAAAGTCTTTTCCTTCTCTTATTAAGGTCCTACCTTCAATTTCTATGAGGCAATTAAGAGCTGAACCAATAGTCTGTGTTATTTTAGGAAGTTCTTGGACTACTCTGACCAACAACTCTAGGGGAGGTTTTTGCCTTTCCGGCACAATGTTTCTTTTCATATAGCCTTCAGCTATACATGTCTGTGTACTCCCCACCCCCCACATATACACCACCCATATATATGTAGTTTTAAGTACACTTTTAAAGCATTTTTATCAAAGGGTATATTCTTTGTTCACACCCAATGTATTTATAATCCAGAATGTTCCATATTTTGCACACATTTATTTACCCATTCCAAAAATATTTATTGAGGATCTTCTATGTATGAAAAAACTGGGGACATTGCTGTGAATAATTTAGCTTCCATCTGTGCTCACAGGGAAGAGACAATGTTTTCAATTAAACAGAAGTGTATAAAAATTTACATGTGCATTTTTTTTCAGAGTAACTGCCTTTAAACTTATTTATTCTAGGCTGAAGTCTCAATTTTTCCTTTACTGTCCTTCATATTGTCTCTGATTTATGCTATGCTAATAGCTTACTCAAGAGGAACTCTACTGGTTTCATATGTAAAGACATCTCCCCCTGTAAGAAACATCAAATATTAGTCTTCTCTTTCAAAACCTGTAAAACTTAGAATCTGGTTTGTGATAAGGAATTCTAAATTTTAACTCTCACCACTCCCTGTAGGACTTTTGTTTAAAGGAAAAGTTTGCTGCCTTCCCAAACCTGATGGCCTGGGATAGTGGAGTTCTTGTCCCTTTATATAGATTCTTTTAAACTGTATCTGACTGATCATGCAATATACCCTTATGCAAAAGTAATGTCTGCCTTGCCAAGTTACTTTTGCTCTGTCTGTGTGTCCTTTGCAGATTGATAAGTTTATTGGATCTAGGATTCTATTTATAACATCTCACACATATTTAGCTTTTGAAAAGAGAAATAGATATTACCCTGAGTCTGAAGGCAAACTTTGCCTTTTATTTGAGGTCAGTGTCCCTTTCTAACATCTTAAAGAGCTAGAGATTTCCTACCTTTCAGCTCTTGGTGCACCTTGATTTCATGTAATTGTGTCACATGTGTCTATGATAATTGCTTTCATGTGTTGTGTCAAAACAATTTTCAGCACACTGTGACCATTTCCATTTTTTTAATTCCATGCTAAAATTATTACTTAAGTTTTATTTTTGACATGCCCATTAAAAGACTACATGTACATTTTTTACCATTATTTCTTTTAATCCACTCATATATTAAACTCATTATAATGATTCAACAGTGCTGAGTCCATCTTCAGAATTATTATGTTTTAAAAAATTTTTATTACATTTATTTATTCACCTACTTATATATGTGTGTATGTACTTTTGCATGTGCAAATGAGATGATATGGATGTGGAGGTCAGGGGACAGCTTGCAGGTGTCAATTCACTCTCCCATGTTGGTCTCAGGGATTGATCTGAAGTCATCAGGCTTAACAAAAATCATCTTTACCTGCTGAGCCATTTCAGCAGTCCAGAATAATTATCTCTTCAATTCTTATGCAATCACACAGAACAAGCTCTTATGTTAAGGCAAGATTGAACATATCCTGCAGTTAGTGCAATATTTAATCAATTTTATACCACACATCAGAATGAAGAGTTAAATGCTTAAGAAAATAGGTAGATTTTATCTCTTTGAATATTTTTTTAATTTTTTAAATTTATTTCTGTATGTGTATGAATGCACTGTCTGCATGCAAGTGTGTGCACCCGTGTCGTGCAATGCCGCGGAGGTCAGAAGAGGGTGTTGGATTCCCCTGGAACTGGAGTTCTCCTGGAATTGGAGTTTCAGATGGTTCTCGGCCGCCTGTGGATGCTGGGGATCGAACCTGGGTCCTCTGTAAGAGCGGTCAGCACTCTTAACGGCTAGGCCATCTCTCCAGCCCAGCTCTTTGATTATTTTAACAGCATCCTTAGGAAATGCACCTAGCATTCATTTTCCTCTTGCTGACTTAATTTAGAGCCATCCACAGCTGTGGTGACTACAATTTGGGTGTTCCGTTGTCAGAGCTCCAGCCAGGTTCCGCTCTGCCCACTCCATTGCACAAGTGAGATGTTCTTGTGCCTGCTATGGGAGCCCAGTGCCTGGAAGGAAGCCAGATTTATTCCTTGATGTTAGCTTAGTTTGGCCAGAAGAACAGCTAACTATGTGAATAAGAAATGGATATTTCCAGGGGCTGGAGAAATATCCTAGCGGTTAAGAGCACCCACTGCTCTTGCAGAGGACCTGGGTTCGATTCCCGGTACCCACATGGAGGCTGAGAACCGTCTCTAACTCCAGTTCCAAGAGAATCCGACACCCTCCTCTGACCTCTGAGGCACTGCACTACATGGGTGCACAAACCTACATGCAGACAGTACATTCATAAACATAAAAAATAAATAAAATTAAAAAAAATAAAAATTAATTGCAGGAGAAGCCTTAATAGATGTGATAACACAGATCCATCATTGGATACAACTCTTGATTTTACACAGGGATAGCAAATCTGTTTGGCACATGGTATCTAAGCACCAGTCATTATTTCACTGTATATTACAGTTATTTTATTTTATTTTTCTGGGGCATGAATTTATTTACATCAAAACGGCCTTACAAAGGCATTAGTGGCACATTTAATAAAATGTATTACAGTTATTTTATTTTTTTTAATTTACAATGATGATTATTTATTTCTATATTTAATATTAATATCACTTTTATTTTCTTACTTGAATTCCTGTGAGTCTGTTGTTTACTAACAGCTCTCTGGAAGGAAAAGAAACAGGATGGAGTTAACTCTTACTTAACTTCTTTGGAGCTCTATTCACTGTGCATAAAGCCACCAATAAATACAGACACTTCCCAGTTTTAACAGACACTGGCTGTATAGCAATGAGTGGTGAGTACTTTGAATTTGCATTGTAATTTGTTAGTAACATACCCACAGAAGTCACAAACTATACATTTTTAATTATGATGAAAAATGTGAACCATGGATCAGTGACTTGCTGAAAATCAGGTGATTAAAATTAATACATATTATATCTTAAAGGGAAAAATCTGTATTTCCCTTTAGTTATTATGTTAGATACTAATTTTATATTTTTTTATTTTTTTATTTTTTATTGATGCTTTGTGTATTTCATACATCATTTTCCAATTCAGTTCAGGCATATATCCCCTTCCCATGCCCCCACCCCACCCCTACCAATCCCAGATCATGCATTCTGCTGTAACTTTTCTGCATCTTTCTCTGTTTTTTGTTTTGTTTTGTTTTGTTTTGTTTTTTAACAATAAGTGATAATCTGTGAGTTCAAGCATCCTTCATGTAAAACCAATTTGCGAGCAGTTGTGCCCCAACCCACACAGCTCATGGGTCCCACCATCCAGCAGGAGGGGCTTGTATGTTCAATCAAGTTGATCAAATGAGTGTCCAGTCTATATTGTTGTAGTTTCACCATTCACCCTAATCGCAGCCCTTACATTCTACCATGCCCCCTCTTCCTCAGATTGTTCCCTAGGCTTAGAAAAGGGGCACGGGTGGATGAGAAGCAAAACAGTCTACTTTCTCTGGAGCTGTTGTCTTGGTCTCTAGTCAATTCTAGCTGTTTTCTTTCATGGGCTGCCAGCTTGTCCAGGCATAACCTGTCGATCCTACTAATGAAGCACATGCAATTAGATATATAGGTATTTAAACAGTATAATATATAGCCTTTCGATCCTACTAATGAAGCACATGCAATTAGATATATAGGTATTTAAACAGTATAATATATAGCCTTTCGATCCTACTAATGAAGCACACGCAATTAGATATATAGGTATTTAAACAGTACTAATTGTTATGGTAGGTTACTTTGGTATAGACACAGATGTTTGGATGGTATGTTAATCCATGAATTACATTTTCTTCTGTTAAGTATGACAGGGTCTTCGTGTGGTTTATAACATCTCCTAACCATTAGAGGATGTAAGCTTGTGGCATCAGCCGTGGGTTATTCCTCCAAGGAGAGAGCTAATAGCCAATTAGATTTGGGATATACAGACATATGGCTGCCACTGCTGCACAGTATTTCCAGGCAGATGAGGTGTAGCTGGTGCTGACGGAGGAGTCTTGCTTGACTCAAGGAGACCTATATTTGCTTTATTGGTTTAGTGGTCTTTGGTAACACTCTCTGGCATTCCAGAGACCATCTGTATACTTGCAAGTGCGGTCTCCATACATCTTTCCCATGTTTATATCAGGTCTTCAACAGCAGGGCCTTATCGCCTCTCTTCCTGCAGATATCCCAGTTTGGAGGCAAGGAGCCTTTACCTTTTGTGGGGGCTTGGATCCCCTGGCCAACATCTCCTTGGTAGAATAATCCATTGTTGATGTCAGAGCTCCTGTATTAATATATTTTGTTTAAGTGCATAGCTTAAGGAGACTTTAGCATTATATTTGGTTCTGAATAGAGAATAATCCTTTTCACAGTTTCTATGTCCATTAGTCAATTAAAGAAGGCAGTTTTACTGATTTTACAAGAGAATACCTCTATAACAGCTGGCTCCAATCTACAGCTGGAGAACGACCTCATCATCATCATATTTCTCCTTATTCTATGGGGGGGAGTTAAGAAAGTCTCTTGTATTAAAACCTTTGCGGCACCTAGAAGGTAAGCTTCGTTAGGATTCATTAAAAATAGTTGTTACTAGTAGGATCCAGAGAGGGGCCTGATGTCTGCAGCAATCTGAGGCATTTCTTCCCTTCAATGCCCAGAGGAGTCAATCCTTCTGCTGGCACTTTCTGGTACATCCTACTCACTGCAAAGCTGCATTTTCTTTCTCAGCCATTAAGTTGGTGATACTCTGGCCTGTTGGAACATACAAATCCTTTCCCATAGTTAGTTTTAAGATTTGGGTTGCAAGGTTTTTTGACAAAAAGTTTTCATATCTATCTATATCCCCCTTTTTTATTTAAGGTTTTTATTTTTGACCCATGAGTCTCAAAAAAGCAGTTGTTTTATACATACCTATAGGGTGGAATCAAGGCACAGATTTCATCAAGTTCACCCATGCTGTTTTGGGTTACTGTATGTGATTAACTTGGGAAACAAAGTTTATTTTTGAGTTAAATCATCCTATAGGTGAAAGAGATTGCTACCAGGTGATACTATATGACAGCAAAATTATAGAGAACATTTGTTTATACCAATCCCAAAGTAATTGTTATACAGATTTTAGTTAAAGCTAATGTGGACAAGAGCAATTTATATCACCAATTAACTCAGATGCATTACCGTTTTTATCAGCCTTCAAACCAATGTTGTCCAATATGCACATATTTACTTTTACTAAGTCCTAAAACACCATGTATCCTGTAGACAGAGTCTGGGCAAAACTGGATACTTGTTGAACTCACGTCAATTAAACATGCACCAATCGAATATACACCCGTGTCCCTCTCCCACCCCTCCCACCCCTCCCGAGTCACCATTTCAGTCAGCCTTCTGATGCAATCTTTCTGTTGTTGTTCTTTTAATATGCATCCCTCTCCACAAGAAATATTTATAACTGGGTTATTGGTACTAGCGTCCACATATGAGAGATACCATTTGTCGTTTGTTTTTCTGGGACTGTGTTACTTCACTTAACATGATGTCTTCAAGCTCCATCCATTTACCTGCAAAGTTCATGATGTTGTCTTTCTTTACTGCTGCATAGAATTCCATTGTGTACATGTACCACATTTTCTCTATCCACTCGTCAGTTGAGGGGCATTTGGGTTGATTCCAGTTTTTTGCTATTGTGAACAGAGCGGCAATAAATATAGCTGTGCATGTATCTCTGCAGTAAGATGAGTCTTGTGGGTATATACCCAGGAGTGGTATGACTGGGTCAAATGGCAGGATCATTTTGAGTCTTCTAAGGGTTCTCCACACTGTTTTCCATAGTGGCTGCACAAGTTTACATTCCCACCAGCAATGGATGAGTGTTCCCCTTTCCCCACACCCTCTCCAGCACTTGGCATCATTTGTTTTCTTGATCCTAGCCAGTCTTACTGGAGTAAGATGGTATCTTAAGGTGGTTTTAATTTGCATTTCCTTAATTATTAGTGATGTTGAACACTTCTTAAGGTGTTTCTCAGCCATCTCTAATTCCTCCTCTGTGAAGTCTCTGTTCAGATCTTTGCTCCATCTTCTGAGTGATTCATTTGTTTTCTTTCTTCTTTGTTTTTTGAGTAGCTTGTATACTCTGGAAATTAATGCTTTGTCAGATGTATCTGCTGTGAAGGTTTCCTCCCATTCTGTGGGTTTTCTCTTCACTTCCTTTATTGTTTCCTTTGATGTACAGAAGCTTTTGAGTTTAATGAGGTCCCATTTGTCAATTGACGATCTTATTTCTTGTGCAGCTGCTGTCTGATTTAAGAAGTCTTTTCCTACACCTACGTCTTGTAGTCTGCTGCCAAGTTTCTCTTCTATCACCTCCAGAGTTTTGGATTTCACGTTGAGGTCTTTGATCCATTTGGAATTGACTTTTGTACAGGGTGAGAGGTAGGGGTTTAATTTCATTCTTCTACAGGTGGTGATCCAGTTTTGCCAACACCACTTGTTGAAGATGCTGTCTTTCCTCCAATGTGTCTTCTTGGCCTCCTTATCAAATATGAGATGGCTGAAATTGTATGTGCTCAGGTTTGGATCTTCAATTTTGTTCCATTGGTCAACTGGTCTGTTTTTGTGCCAGTACCAAGCTGTTTTTATGACTATAGCCCTGTAGTATAGTTTGATGTCTGGTATAGCGATCCCCCCTGTATTGCTCTTTTCGCCCAGAGTTGCTTTGGCTATTCGGGGTCTTTTGTTTTTCCAAATGAAATTGAGGATTCTTTTTTCCAAACATGTGAAGAAGCTCTTGGGGATTTTGATTGGGATTGCATTAAATCTGTATACAAGTTTAGGTAGAATGGACATTTTTACTATATTTATTTTCCCAATCCATGAGCATGGGAGGTTTGTCCATCTCCTGATGTCTTCTTCAATTTCCTTCTTCAGAGGTTTAAAATTTTTGTTGTAGAGGTCCTTGGTATCTTTGGTTAGGTTTGTTCCTAGGTATTTTATTGTTTTTGAGGCTATTGTGAGTGGGAAGGTCTCCTTGTATTCCTTCTTCAGCTGCCTACTGTTGGTGTAGAGAAAGGCTACTGATTTTTCTAGGTTTATTTTGTATCCTGCCACCTTACTGAAGCTCCTAATCGTTTCTAGGAGTTTCCTGGTGGAGTTCTTAGCATCCCTTAAGTAGACAATCATATCATCAGCAAAAAGGGATAGCTTGACTTCCTCTTTTCCTATTAGAACTCCTTTAATTTCCTTTTCTTGCCTTATTGCCCTAGCAAGGGATTCAAGCACTATGTTGAAAAGGAGTGGTGACAGGGGACAACCTTGCCGAGTTCCTACCCTTAAGGGGAATGCTTCTGTCGTTTCCCCATTTAGGATGATATTGGCTGTGGGTTTCCTGTATATGGCTTTGATTACATTAAGGTATGATCCCTCCAATCCAATTCCCTCTAGGACTTTAAACATGAACGGATGCTGGATTTTGTCAAAGGCTTTTTCCGCGTCAATTGAGATGATGGTGTGGTTTTTGTCTTTCAGTCCGTTTATATGCTTGATGATATTTATTGATTTTCGTATGTTGAACCATCCCTGCATCTCTGGTATGAATCCAACTTGGTCATGGTGGATGATCTTCTTGATGTGGGTCTGTATGCGATTTGCCAGTATCCTATTTAGAATTTTGGCATCTGTGTTCATTAGGGAGATGGGTCTATAGTTCTCCTTTTTAGTTGCATCTTTGCCTGGTTTTGGTATTAGAGTGATGCTGGCTTCATAGAAGGAATCTGGGAGAACTCCCTCCGTTTGTATCCTTCTAAACAACTTGAATATTAATGGTTGTAAGTCTTTTTGAAATATTTTATAGAATTCTGCTGTGAAACCATCTGGGCCTGGGCATTTTTTGGTTGGGAGGCTGCTTATTACATCTTCAATTTCTTCACATATTATTGGTCTGTTTAAGCTGTCGATCTCTTCTTGGTTGAGCTTTGGTGATTCCCAAGATTTCAGATATTCATCCATTTCTTCTAGGTTTTCAAACTTGGTAGAGTATAGGTTTTTAAAGTAATTCCGTATGATTGTCTGGATCTTTTCATTATCTGTTGTGATATTTCCCTTTTCATCACAGATTCTATTGATTTGGAGTTGTTCCTTCTTTCTTTTGGTTAACTGGGCTAGAGGTCTGTCTATCTTGTTTATTCTCTCAAAGAACCAGCTTTTGGATTCATTGATTTTTTGTATGGTTTTCTTTGTTTCTATTTCATTGATCTCTGCTCTGATTTTTGTTATTTCTTCTTGTCTGCTGCGTTTAGGGTTCATTTGTTGTTGTCTCTCAAGTACTTTTAGCTGGAGTGTTAGATCGTTCACTTGTGCTCTTTCTGTTTTTTTAATGTAGGCACTTAGAGCTATAAACTTTCCTCTTAGGACTGCTTTTAAAGTGTCCCATAGGTTTTGCTGCGTTGTATTATCATTGTCATTCAGTTCCAGGAATGTTTTTATTTCTTTCTTTATTTCTTCCTTGACCCATTCATTATTCAGGAGAGTGTTGTTTAGTCTCCATGTGTTCTTGTAGGTTGTAGGGTTTATCCTGGTGTTGATATTGAGTTTTATTGCACTGTGGTCTGAAAGAATGCATGAGATTATTTCAATCTTTTTGTATTTGTTGAGTTTTTCCCTGTGTCCCAGTATATGATCTATTTTGGAGAATGTTCCATGGGGTGCTGAGTAGAAAGTGTATTCTCTGGTGTTTGGGTGGAATATTCGATAGATGTCTGTGAGGTCCATTTGGTGTATTGTATCATTCAGTTCAGATGTCTCTCTGTTTATCCTTTGTCCTGTTGATCTGTCTAAAGGACTTAGTGGGGTATTGAAGTCCCCTACTATTAGTGTGCTGGGGTTAATCTGAGCCTTGAGATCCTGAAGAGTTGTCTTTACAAAGTTTGGTGCGCCGGCATTTGGTGCATATATATTCATGATTGTGAGATCTTCATCGTCGATTGTTCCTTTAATGAAGATATAATGGCCCTCTTTGTCTCTTTTGATTTCTTTTGCTTTGAAGTCTATTTTGTCTGATATTAGGATAGCGACACCTGCTTTCTTTTTGGTACCATTTGCTTGGAATATTTTCTTCCATCCCTTCACCTTAAGTTGGTGTCTGTCCTTGAAATTGAGATGGGTTTCTTGCAGACAGCATATAGATGGATTTTGTTTCCTAATCCATTCTCCCAGTCTATGCCTTTTGATTGGGGAGTTCAGCCCATTAATATTTAAGGTTATAATTGAAAGATGGATGTTTTTTCCTTTCACCTTATTATCCATTTGGACTTTTAGTCTCTGATTCTACTCCTATGTTTATATTTTTATTAGTTTCTTTTCCTAGGTGCTTGAGGATAGTTGCTCCTCTCTTCTGCCCTTTGAATTGCTTCAAGCATTTTCTGGAGAGTTGGTTTTCCGGACATGTATTCTATCATCTTGTTTTTGTCTTGGAAGATTCTTCTCTCTCCTTCAACTGTAATTGACATTTTTGCTGGGTAAAGTATTCTGGGTTGGCATCCATAGTCCTTTAACACTGGGAATGCTTTGCTCCATGTTCTTCTTGCTTTCATGGTTTGCGGCGAGAAGTCAGTTGTAATTCTGATGGGTTTCCCTTTGTATGTGACTTGTTTTTCTTTTGTGGCCTTCAGAATTTTATCTTTGTTTTGGGCATCTAGCATTTTGACTATGATGTGGCGTGGGGAGTTTCTTTTCTGATCTTGTCTATTTGGAGTCCTGTGTGCTTCTTGTATTTGAATGGGTTTGTCTACTTTTAGTTTGGGGAAGTTTTCATCTATTATTCTGTTGAAGATCTGATCAATACTATTCTCTTGAGATTCTTCTCCTTCCTCTATTCCTATGATGCGGAGGTTTGATCTTTTCATAGTGTCCCATATTTCCTGGTTGTTCCAGTTTTGTGTATTTTTAAATTTTTCATAATCTTTATTTGAGTTTTTTAGTTGCTCTGTGTTATCTTCCAGATCTGATATTCTTTGTTCTGCTTCCTCCATTCTATTTCTGAGGCTTTTTCCTTTCCTTTCTTCCTGGTTGGATAAGTGTTCTATTTCCTTTTTCATTTCATCCTGTGATTTCCTTAATATATCCATTTCCTTTATGAGTTTCTCAATCTCTTCTTGGTGCTCCTTACTTCGTTGGTTGGCCTCCTTTTTCAGTGTTTCTACTTCCTTAAGGTGTTTGTTTTTTTCTCTCTCTCGTTCTTTCTGGAGTTTGTCAATCTCTTCCTTTAGTTTGTTATTGTATCCCTCTAGGTCCTTTTTGAGTTTTTCATTCTCTCTCTTTACTTCTCTGAATTCTTCCTTTAGTTTGTCATTGTATCCCTCTAGGTCCTTTTTGAGTTTTTCATTCTCTCTCTTTACTGCTCTGAATTCTTCTTTATGTTCTTTAATTTCTCTGCATAGGTCTGCAATTAGTCCTCTAAGGTCTGTTTCTGGGGTCACATCCAGGGGGATCCGATTGTAGCTGTTTCCTACCAGGTTGGTAGAGCTTGGTGCGGAATTATCCTGCACCTTTCCCATGTTGTCTCTTCCTCGTCTCCCTGGCATGTGGGTTTCCCTTTTGTGATTCAAATCCCAAATGCCTTTTCAGTTTGTTGAAGGCTGAAAGCTTGTTTTATTTTGCTTGCCTCTTTCCAATGCCTTTTTCCCCCCCTACTTCCCTCCTCCTTGTTTATGGAGTGTTGACTTGTCTAGTTTTCAGGCTTTCACTTTTGTTTATATATTGGATACTGGAAGTCTCTTCCTTTCCTGTTTTGAATGTTCTCTTAATCCACTGGATACTCTCTCAATTCCAGTTGTTGCGGGGGTGGGGTGTATTCCTGCCTTAGCCCATGCCCAGTACCTTCCTGGAGCAGTGGCAGGCTGGTCAACCCCTGCCCTGCTCAGGACCAGAATATGGCGTCTGCGCCTGACTCCAAACCCAGGATCCCCTCCCACTTGCGACTACGGGGGGCGGGGGGGGGCACCCAGACAGGCAGCCACTCTCTGGCAGGATTTAGGAGTCCAGTCTAGGTCCGTCAGCCACTGGCCCCTTTGCCACAACTCAGCAAATCAATTGTCCTGCATCTGTGGATCAATGCCCTAAGTTTACCTTCCTGGAGCAGTGGTGGGCTGGTCCTGACACCTGCCCTGCTCAGGACCAGAATATGGCATCTGCGCCTTGTATTACAGTTATTTTAAAAAGAAGCTAGAATTGAAAATATCTCATGGAATTCATGTGATGCTCTTCCACAGTCAGAGTCCCAGTTAAATGTACAGCACAGACTATTGTGCAAAGCCAATATCAACAGTCACATTGCATGTGATTCTGTTGCTCATCTTGGTACTTACATTTTTGGCCCAGCACCCAGCTATAAAATGTCTTCACTCAAATTTCCACAGTATCTGCAGGGATCCAGTATGCACACTGAGGATGGATATATTCTAATTCTGTGGGGGTGAATGATTTGTTCATACTACCTAACTGAAGTTGTTTATCATGAAGGATTTTAAAACTGTTCGTCTTGGACAAGGGAATCAGAGAGAACCCTTCCTTTGTGTCTAAAACAGAAGAATAGTTGAGGTGGCAAGCATGTGAGGTAGAAAAAGGCTGAAAATTTTTATCTTGTGAGTGTCCATTTAGGAAAATATGAGTTTGACTATCCCAGATCCAAGTGAATCTTAAGGAACTGACCAAGAATATTGAATATTTTAAACTGGTATGCACTCATGAAGTTGCCAACTGGTCTAAGTATTCAAAATTTGTTTTGGGAGATTGAATAAAAGTGTATATTCATCTGTTATCTATGACTATGATAGAAATATGCCTAGATCATCCAAAAGTTTTCATGTTAAAAGATAAAGGAGAAGGGCTGGAGAGATGGCCTAGCAGCTAAGAGCACCGACCGCTTTTACAGAGGACCCAGGTTCAATCCCCAGCACCCACATGGCGACCAAGAACCGTCTGAAACTCCAATTCCAGGAGAACTCCAGTTCCAGGGGAATCCGACGCCCTCTTCTGACCGCGGCATTGCACGACACGGATGCACAAACTTGCATGCAGACAGTACATTCCTACACATGCAAGAAAAGAAAAATAAGATAAAGGGGAAGAACTTCAAATGGAGATTTTTTTCAAACACATGCTGGATAAACACTATTGAAAGTACTATTGTAACTTTTCTCAATCATGTACAAGTAAAAAAATTAATTAAGCCCTTTTAAAAGTAGCTTAACAAAAAGTAGAGAAAACACCTGGAAAAAACCCATAGGCTATAGATAATTAGTAAATATGTAACAATTTATTAAAAATAACAATAGCAAAAAGATACCTTATCTAAATGTTTAAGTAGATATCCAGTAAGCATATGAAAAGATGTCCCATATCATATACTATTATGAAATGCAAATTAAAACAGCAGTGAAATTTCGCTAAATGCTCATTAAGATTTTTCTAAATCCCAAACATGGGCAGCACACTTGGTGATGAGAATGGGGCTTGTATTAGTTTTCTGTTGCTATGATAATCCACCATGACCAATGCAACTTACAAGGCATCTATTTGACTTACACTTCTAGAGGGATAAGAGTTCATCAAGGTTCAGGGAGCAGAACGCTGAAGGCTCACATCTTCAAGCAGGCAGGGGAAGGTGAGAGAGTGAAAGTAGAAATGGAGTGTGGCTGTAAGCTCTCAAAGCCCACCCTTAGTGACCTACTTCCTCCAATAAGGCCACACCTCCTAAACTTTCACAAATAGTACCACCAACTGGGGCCAAACATTCAAATACCTGGAGCTTGTTAGGGACATTTTCATTCAAGCCATCAAAGGGAGCCACTAGAAAGTTCCTTCTTCCCTCCTTCCTTGGTGGGTATGCAGAATCTTACAGTCAATGAGGTAGCCAAAATGAAAAGAGTGATGATAGGGCGTTGGAGAATAGTGTTAAAGAAAAGTTGGAACTAAATATGTTGTTGAGGTTAATGGTAGAGAGGGAAATGGAACTGATTAAGAAACTGTGAGGTGTTGTGTTAATTCAGACAAAACTGTTACTAGAAAACCAGGTTAATAAATGATGGACAAATAATTTTTAGCATTGAAGGAAGTCATGTTGCAGGGCTGCTTGGAGGTTTGTCATAAAGTCAAGCATGCTATTAGAGCATCACCTGCAAATCATATTCCCTTTGTACTTCCTCAGAAGAGGTGACAACTTGTATCTGCAACAAAACTTTGCACACAATGTGTATAGCAAGTTTATATTGCCAAAACTTAGTAATAATCACTATGCTCTTTAATAAGTGAAGAGATAACTAAACTGGTATATATAAACAATGTGATATTCTTCAACACTAAAGAGTTATGAAGTGTTCAACAGGAGAAAAAAAAAACATAAAGGAAGCACACAAGCATGGTGCTAAATTAATGAAGTTTACCTGAAAAGGTTACAGGGTATAGGATTCCATCTGTCATTCTTGAACAGCCAAAACTGGGATAGTAGGAAAAAAATAACAGTAGTTCCTAAGGATTTGGGGGAGAAAAGGTGAAGGTTTGAATTGAGCACGCTGGACTTGTAGAACACAGAAACTATTCTGAAGGAAACTGATGATGGATACAAGTTGGCTCATGTCAAAGCTCGCAGACCCAGAATGTACACTGATGTAGACCATGGACCGCAGCTAATAAATATGTGTCATAACAGACTCATAAGTAAAGCATATGTGAGACAGTGAAGCCAGATACTAATAATAATGAAATTTGGGGAATAGAAGAGGTAAAGAAACTTTCTGTATTTACAGATTTATAACACTAAAACTGCTGAAAAGCAAAGTGCATTTAAACTGGGATCAAAGTCCTTCATTAACTAGGCCGCTGGGATTTTTAAATGGAAACAACGGAATATTTTTATCACACCCCTTTTTCCCCAATGCTCAGGGAATCAGTGAGGAATTGGTGGTGGAAAGATTATAAGAACCAGAGTGCCGAGGTATCTTCAGTAAAACACCAATTCCTGAAACAGTATGTACTGGACATGACAGTACAGTTGCACACATGAACTGACAGCAGTTGGGGCTGCCTATTCAAGACTTGAACAAGATGAAGCCAGCAAAGGTCCCAGCATGAACGGGAGAGGGGCTGGTGATCACACCCCTAGCTGTGGGGCCATTGGCAGTTGATGGCTGCTATGGGAGAAGAGTCAGGTTTCTTCAGATGCTGACCTGAGAAGCTGCACACAGTGCAGGAGAGGATCCTGTACCCATGCACATACTGGCTGCATTAAATGCATTCAGTGGGTGTTTAAAAAGACACAAAAAGAACATGTGATATTAGGAGAGAAAGTGATGTGGAGGAGAGGGGAAGAGTTGGAGGGGAGAGTATGTGGGTGGATTTGATCAAAACACATGATCTGCATGTATGAATATTTAAAAGTTAAAAGGAAGAATACAATCTAGAGATATATTTGTGACTAACAAAATTGAATCAAATATTTTCTGTCATAATCATTAAACAAAATTTTCTACCAACATTTTAAAACCAAACTGATATGATTTCAAAGCATTAACAGTAGGCTAAACTAATAAGTAATAGGCTATTTCAATAAATTAATTTTTACATTTTTAAAATTTTATTTATTTTTTTTATGTGTATGAATGTAATGTCTGCATGTAGGTTGGTGCACCTGTGTCATGCAATGCCGTGGAGGTCAGAAGAGGGTGTCGAATTCCCTTGGAACTGGAGTTAAAAACAGTTCTTAGCACCATGTGGGTGCTGGGAATAGAACCTTGGTCTTCTGTAAGAGCAGTTGGTGCTCTTAATCACTGAGCCATCTCTCCAGCCCCCAACAAATTTTTATATATGTACATATTTTTAGGAAGCATTCATTATAAAAAGTTGTTGAAATTTGAATTTCCATTGTCCTTTAAGTCACCTTTAGTATAAAACCGGATATTTTTTCCTCTGTGAAAAAGAAGGCAGTAAATTCCAAAAAAAAAAAAAAAAAAAAAAAAACAGAACAAGATTGCTCTGGATAGTCTAGATCCCTTGAGATTCACTCTTTTAGGATGTAATTGCCTATTTGTTAAATAGTATCACTGGGATATTGATAGACATGGCATTGAATCTACATACTGTCTTCAGCAACCTGACATTTTAATATTGTCTGTCAATCCATGAACATGGGATCATGTTCTGTTTCCTTTACTCATAATAGTTTTAGAAACATTGTCGTGTTTTCCTTATATAGCGTTCTTTTTAAATGTTATCATATGAAGGCAATTAATGTAATGATTTTATCAAATCTGTCTGTAGCACATTATTAACAAATGTTAACCTAATATTACATAGTAATCAATTTATTACCCTAATTTATGTACTTTATAGAAAGAGAAATGCCTATCAATTTTACTTATGGGCAAAAAATTATTAGGACATTTAAATGGCATTTAATGTAATATAGCTAGAAAATAGTGCCAGTAGATAAACCTGTTGTTGTAATAATGACATTTTTGAATTACATCTCACTCAGCTCAGTATTATCTTCTACAAAATTTACAAGTCCAATGAATGGTAAAATAGTTTAATATCCTTCACCTTGTTTATTGTTTTCATTTTCTAACTTAATGAGCCTGTTATTTCAGACATTGTTTTTCTATGCTTTTTAATCAACTTAAATGTTTTAAAATACCATTTAATACCAATATTGAGGCAATTCATATTTCAAGTAAAATACGAGGTTCCATAGGTAGCAGGGTTTTTTTTTCCCCGTGGCTTGGTAAAGATGATGTTTATATCTCACAGACATTCCTTTTCCACTCAGCTTTTTGGGAATAAGTACCTATATCATTAAACAAATCTACACTGTAACAGTTGGTTTATGCCAAAAATGATCCCTCAGAGATTTTGCTATAGGGCTATTTAGGAGAAAAATATACTTAAAAAATAGAAAATATGTCTTTTATATTTATACATTCACCAGAGTATTTACCATAGAACTTGTGCAAACTTATCTGTTCACTAAGTTATTAATTCACTTTCAAATGTTTGCTTAATAACTCTTGTAGGCTAATTGTTAGTTGTTGGGGTCTTTGGGATTCAGCTTCCAAAATGGTGCTCAATTATTTATCTCTGAAGAAGCACACCTTATATAGTCTGGATCACATTGCACCAAGGCAGGTCTGTGTGATCAACAGAATATCACAGCAATGATGATATGTTATTTCTGAGTTTACCAAAGTCTTCAACTTCCCAACCTTGCCTATCTTGATTCACTGTCTGCCCAGAAACCCTATGGCATGGCCCCATGTGATGCATCTGGACATTACATCCTATCAGGTCTATAAACTTCAAACGACTGGTTCCAGCTGTCACACTAACATAGCTTCATGGGAGACCTGAACTGGTGTCCCTAGCAAAGACCTTGACTCCAGGGTTGTGAGCTCATTGATGCTTGTTCATTTACTCTAATAAACTGATAATTTTTATAAAGCAATAGTTAACTAACATATAGGATCATGCATGAGCAAGAGACTTCTGTCTTCAGAAATTCCAGAAAAACATGTGAAGTGCTGATTTATCACTAAAACAAGGGCATTCAATAAAAGCACATAGAAGAAGCAAGTAAGAGGCAAAGAGAATGATTAGTTTGTGGCTCACAGAATCAGAATATTGAGATAGCAAGAGGAGAGTGTGGAGCAGATGTGAGGATTCAGGACCGAGTGAAGATAGCTAGCAAAGGGCATTCGGCTTAGAGAAGTAAGAGCCAAGGTCAAGGCTCAGTGAGCAGGAGGAAGTGAGGAAGAATGAACACCAGAGGTGAGCAAGGAACAGATGAGGAAGGAACATGTGTGCTATAGTAGGAAGAGCTTGCTTTCATCCTGAATACAGAGCATCCACTGAAGACTTTCAAACAGGCATGCGACTTCCCTTCAGAGTATGAGTCCAGGAAAGGCTGGATACAAGGGCTTGCTGGCCAGTTACAGGTTACAAAAGACACAGTGGGAATATATGAGCAGGGCCTTTCAGGGGGAAGGAATCAGATTGGTATTGAGTTATGGTAAAACACCAAGCATAACAGAATTGGATGGTCTACTGGATACTTCATTATATTCCTCTTTCAGTTTCTACACTGAGAAACTGAGACATCCAACTGGCACTTGCTCCTTGTCTTATATAGCTAGCTGTCTTTCTAGTTGACAGACATTCCAAATGTCCATGTCAATTCCAGTTCAAAATATGCCTCATTTCCATTTACAGATCTATCTAGGAACTCATGTCCTTTTATTAAGTGTCTTCTCTTCCTTTCCCTTCTGAGTAGTATTAAGCAAAACCTAAGCATGTCTACCCTCAGGTTTTGTGATGGCTCCTACCAGTTCTACTCTTAGTCATGCTCTGTGCTTGCAAAAGGCCCATTGAAAACAAAGCAATGAATGAACAGAAAATGGGTACATGTTCTCACCTGCTTGTGTCTTCACTGCTTTCCGTGTCTCCAAGGACAGAGACCATATTCTTTGGTTTGAGCACAAACAGCTTTTCTAAATTTTCTATCCTCTCTCTTTCCTTTCCTTCTCCCCCTTTTTATTTTGCCTTTCTTCTCCCTTCTTCCTTCTCTATTTCCCTCAAGTTCCTATTGCATAGATGGATCACACAAAACTTGAGTCATTTTTGCATGTTAAATCTGTTCTTCCACTGACTGGATCTCTACCCCTTTTCTCAGACAACTCATATTTGCCTTTAAAGACAGCTTGGACACGTGTGCTGCTGTCTGTGATTTCCATCTGCCCACACTCTCATCCTCCACTGCTTTCTATTTCTCAATCATGTAGCAGTCTCTTCCATAGTTTCAAAATTTCTAAGAGCAAGAGCCACTGGGCATGTTCCCAGAACTGCCAGATCAATACCTAGCACTAAGTAGACACTGCAGAGATGTGGATGGTCCCAGAACAGTATATTCAAAAGTCCCACCTTTCCCACTGAAGAATATAATGCAAGGAAAAAGTACTAAAGCCTGAATTCTTTATCGTGGAGATAAGGAAAAACTTGAGTAACAGGAAGCGATTTGATTTTTATCCTGAGTCAACTGGAAACTGATTACCAAATAAACATCCCCATCTGAACTGTTGACAAGTAATGTACATCTCTAGAAACCACAGGTTACAATGCTACTTTTGTGCTTATCTATGGAAGAGAAATTAAAGATTGCTTTGTAATAGCACTTTTTAAATGAAAAAAAAAAAAAACCAATTTGTCATGTTCCATTTTACTTTTATTTTTTATTTTATTTTTTTTAATTTTTTTATTTTTACTTTTAAGAGAATCTACAATATAATGACACAATTGTATGCAGATAACATTGATGTTACTCGGTATGTCATACAATTAGGTAATTGGTGCATTTTGCAAGTATCTATGTCCAAATTTTGAACAACCCAAGGTTCCCATAGTCCAGTTGGAGAAACTTGTATGCACAGGCAGTTAGGAGTCCAGACTATATTCCTGTAGTCTCATGATTCACCCCTATCTCTCCGCAGCTCTTACAATCTACCATGCCTCCTCTTCCGCAGTTTGTTCCCTGGGCTTTGGGAAAGGGGCACAAGTGGGTGAGAAGAAAACAGTCTAATTTCTTTGGAGTTGTCAGTTTGGACTCCAGTCTGTTCAGGTTGTTTCCCTTCATGGGTTGACAGCTTTTCCAGTGATACCCTTTTTAGTCATACTAACAACACACAAGCAATTGGATGTACAGGCATTTAAGCAGTACCAATTATTATGTCAAGCTAAGCTGTGAGCATAGACACAGATGCTTGGATGGTATGCTAATCCGCAAACTGTGGTTTCTCTATAAAGAGTGACAAGTTCTTATTGTGGCTTATGACTTCTCCTAACCACTAGAGGTCATAAGCTTGTGGCATCCACTGTGAGTTATTCCTCCAAGGAGAGAGCTAATAGCCAAATAGATTTGGGATATATTTAGACACTTGGCTGCCACTGTTGCACAGTATCTCCAGGCTGTTGAGGTGTAGCTGATATTGACGGAGGAGTCTTGCTTGTCTCAGGGAGACCAATATTTTGCTGTATTGCTTTAGTGGCCTTTGATAATGCTCTCTAGCATTTCAGAGGCCAGTTGTATGCTAGCAAGTGACGACCATTTTACTTTTATATATGATTGTGCTGGCATCTTCTCTGAGAGGAGGCTTCTTTGAAGTCAGGGGCAACTCCTCAGCTGGATGACCTGGTCAGAAACATGCACTGAATGATACGGGTCTGAATTTGAAGGGAACAATTAATCATTTATTTCCATCTTGATTCTAATAGCAAGCCTTTTTACTTATGTGTCCTTCAACCTGTCTGCATTCTAGCTGAAACTTCAATGGAGCCTCATGTCAGAGCTACTAAAAAGACTTTGAAAAGGATATGTGAGAAATCATAAATACTTCACAAAGGAGGTACCTCTCAAGCTATTACATTCTTAACCCCTTGTTCTTGCTTAGCAGACTGTTGAAGATCAGTAAGAATATTTTAGATACATTTGCTTTAGACTTCTAAAAACATGCTATTCTCACCCTCAATATCCATTGCTAATAAATCACCACTTTTGAATATTCTAATTTTATAATCTGAATGAAAACAGAAATGTGCTACCAGAAAGAAATAAGCACAAACCATTCACGAAAATCCCAACACCTCAAAGTAGAGTAGATAGATATGGAAGTTGTAGGGTGATTTGGGTTTACTTTTCTAGTAAAACTAATGAAAATCATAGCATCTGCACTATGCTTTGAGTGCCCACAGAAAGCTGTACATGGTTTTTCTCATTTTCCATTATTAGTAGTTCAAGTGATGTGGGATAGAAACGAGCATCTGAAAAGGTTAAGTGACCCCAATACCCTCCTGACTTGTGAAGGAATTATAACTGCATTTGTGCCCATGAGCACAAACCCTAAGATAGGACACTAGGGTACCAGATTGCCTCTCTTTCTCTCTCTCTCTCCTTCTCTATGTCTCTCTGACACAGGGTCTCATGTAGCCCTGGCTGGCCTTAAACTCATTATGTAGCTGAAGATAGCTTAGAACTCCTGATGCTCCTGCCTGTGTCTCCAAGTGCTCAGCTTACAGGGTTCTGTCTACTACTACACCTGACCTCGGCTAACAGGTGTGTGTGCACCACTACACCTCACTTTGGCTTACAGGTGTGTATCCACATTATAACTGACCTCAGCTTACAAGGCTGTGTCCACCATTACACCTGACCTCTGTCTACAGGGCTGTGTCCACCATTACACCTGAACTTGGTTTACAGGGCTATGTCCACCATTATACCTGATGTTGGTTTACAGGGCTGTGTCCACCACTACACCTGAACTTGGTTTACAGGCCTATGTCCACCACTATACCTGATGTTGGTTTACAGGGCTGTGTCCACCACTACACCTGAACTTGGTTTACAGGGCTATGTCCACCATTACACCTGACTTTGCTTTTCTCTACAAGTTTATTTCTAGAAGGGTTTATAGCATAATCCAAAATATTATTTTCTTGAATATAGTATAAGATTATTTTCTTGAATATAGTGTAAGATTCTTTTCCATTCTAGATACTACAGAAACTTGTCAATTTAGGAACAATTTTTCACTTAGACACAATGTATTTTCTTCAATGAATGTAAAGCTAGAGTGGCAAGCCTCTGAAAAATATTTCCTAATATTCACAG